>JAMKCH010062796.1:0-11796 GCA_023653785.1 Ophioderma brevispina
TGTGTTTAAATGTACTCTGTTTTTTGTTCCACTTCATTTCTTTCTCTGGTCAAAGAAGGACTAAGGTTGAGGTTAGGGTTTAATACTCAGCCAGATTCTTACTCATCACGGTGTAACCCACACTTAAAAAAACCCTGGCACATTTGAAAATAGTGTCGCCTTCAGATTTTTTCAAATAAATATTTTTGCATGGTTTAAAGCTTTTATATACAACACGCCCCCCCGAAATAATAAGACCAAATCAGCTTCCTTATGGGTAACAGAAAACGATTTTGTAATTTAACGTCGCCGACGACATTACATTTAGTCAGACGACGAAAATATGGTGTTTAACACAAGAACAACGCACCCGTATGCCTATTTCCACAGCTATGCCACTGTTTGAAACCAGTCTATCACCTTTGTGTTTTAATATCATTGAGACTAGTAAAAATTTCATGTAATTACACATTTGTTGATTAAAGTTATGAAAACTTAAAGTTGGCCTACAATTCCCTGGGTCTTTATCCCCATATCATGTCCCTATCTGTTTTGGGTATGTTTGATTTTTATGTGTAAATATATCTCTGTTCTTCCAATGCCTAGACTATCATTTGAGAGCACATTTTAAGAAATTTCATATTTGGGAAAATGTGCCAGGTCCACTTAAAGAGGCTTGACTCAGGATTTTGAAATATAAATTTTTGTGTGTATTAATTAAAATATCAACTAGAACGAAGATAGTCACTTAATATCCAAAGTTTGAATGACTGGATTTTTTTTGTTTGGTTTGCATTAAACATTGTATTAGTTGTACTTTTACTGTAACCCAACATAATACATAACACATGATGCCGTTATAACAAAAATTCCAGATCCGGAATTTTATATTACAAAGTTGTGATTTTCGTATAAGAGGACATCGAATGGACGATTGGAGCTTAGCTATTTCACACTGATTAGTGGGATAGAGCGTGGCCATGGTTAGGATATTCACATTTGGTGCAGGAGGTCCCCAGTTCAGTTCCAAGCCCTGTAGGACCACTTGCTGGGATTTAACTGAGGTATAATTCGGATTTAATTTGTATAAGAACTATTGAAAATTAAACTCAAGTTCCGCTCTTCCCCCATGGTTCATTTGGACTTGGGCAAATGAACCACAAGAAATCCCGTCCTTGGGGAGGGGACGTTAAGAAGCCGTCGGTCCATGTAGCAGAGAGTCATCCTGCATCTCATGCACAGTCTGTTTCGAGAAGAGTAGGGTGGTAACCCCGACTGTCCCGAGCCGTCCTGGTCAGTGTCGAGGGATACCCCTAGTAGAGTGGTCAAACACTGTTGGGTATACCCGGAGGTCTCGGTCCTCGAAATTGTAATAACTAAATAAAGAAAGTATGTGGACAAGCATTATGTACAAGCAAACAACATGTTATGTTAGAAAATGAGGGCGCCCTCCCGGAAGAGTCAGCTTTTAGATGCTCAATGTGAACTTCTTACCTGTACCCAACGGTATCCCCCCCCCAATTACGCTAGCCTTGACAGGTGGACCTGACGTGACCGTCCTGTAACTAATATGGGTCCCGGCCAGGATGTGACAATTATAGAAAGGATGTATAAGGGTTTGGGATTATGATTAGTGTCAGGAACTATCTCTATTCGATCTAAATTAAAGGGTGGATCACACATGTGTTCAGTTTCACACCCTAGAAACAAATGTACTGACCTCAAGAATTGCAGCAATAAGCAAGCGCATAACGTGGCCATTGAAATGTTGAGCAAATGCTGAATCACGTCACAATGTCACCCTTTAACTTGAGAATGAACAGATATAGGGCAAGAAGCTTAGCCTTACAGATAAGGGATAACAAGAGGTTAATCAGGGATAGGGTAAATCTGCGTACACTTAAGCACTGCACCTAAAAACCCATTGCTATATCTATACCGATGGGCTAACTCACAGATTATGAGCATCTGTGTCGTGTAAAATCAGCCTGGTGGGTTAGGAATAGGAGTACAGCTGAAAAGCAAATGGAAAATCTAACAGAAATCCTGCACAATGAGTAAAATTTCACTAGTAGACATTTTTCCCCTATCTTCATGTGCTATTCTGGGGGATGTCACAGTGAAACCAGGGATCCTAAATAAATCGGATAGGACAATCGATAAACGAGGGGAGGCATACTGCATAAATCTGCATGAAAATGATACTTATGATCACCGGTCGTACGCCGGCGTGTGCGCTAAGTCATTCCAGTAAGTTCATACTGCTAAAAATAAATTAGGTGACTTATCGTAAATGGTGTCGCTATTACTACGCCTGCGAACCGTCTATGGGCATTTTGTAAGTGGCACCACCTGGGTGAAAACCCATGTTTGTCAATCTCTCCTTAGTCATGGGTTAGAAAAAGTTATTTCCCCTAGAATAGTGGATTGATGGAGCGGAAAACGGTTTATAGTAGAGGGGGCTATAGAAGGTCAAATGTTTCAGATCACTTCGAACAAGGCTCATTTGATGACTTGAATCACTTGATCCCACTTGCGAAGAAAAAAAAAGGAAAAAAGTGCGAAAACCAGGTGCCCCCCATCCGCACAAAATCAAATGGTGCCAAATGTACAAAATTTGATTTTGACCATAACTCAATATGTGTGTTCAATTTGCTTAATTTTGGTGGCAATACTGTTTTGGTGTATTAGGAATCGTGCCTATGGCAAACTTCACCTCACCATCGCCTTTCGGGTTCTTGGAAATGCCGTTTTTGCTTACAAATTGAGCTCTGAGGGCGCTTTCCCATAAATGCGCATCGATTGTAAATGGTGATTTTTAACATCAAAATGGTGAAGAGAGTCTGAGTATGAACACTGCTGAAAATTTGACTTGCGTGGTATTTGCGGTTTTATACTATAGGCTATTTAATGTCATAAAAAATGCCCTCCAATGAAACCCACACATAAGAAAGTTCGTTGACCCCTGTATATTCCAATAGAGGTTTTGTCAAATTTTAATCGCTGGGCCACAGGAAATGGTAAGTGTTACACAGCTCTTAATCTTCCGAAAATGATGCATCAACATTCTGATGATGGCCCACCAGTAAAATTTAAAATTTTAATTTTGTATTTGGTTTTTGTTTGTTTTAGGTTGTTTTTTTGTTTTAATTAATATTGAGAAAACGAAAAGTCATGGTGGGATGGAAGTTGCATAGAATGATTCGTTTCAGGCCAAAACATGGGTATTGCCCCAGCAAAAATGAAGTGGATTAAACAAAAACTTACGAGTTATGGTCAAAAACATGATTTTGGGCCAATTTGGCGGCCATCTTGGATTTTTTTCTATGGGGCACCCTGGTTTTGCACTTTTTAATTTTTTCTCGGAAAAGGGAAAGCATTATTGACGTCTGCATTTTAGCCTGTGTTCGAGTGATCTGAAACTAGGCCCAAATATGACCCTTATGGCCCACTCTATTTATAGCATGGATTGTATGTCAAAATTTACGCGTGTGAGGCCAAGAAGGTTATAAGTGCAAGAGCCGCAATTTGTCAAAATTCCCATCAAAACATATATTATGCCAAAGTCTTTGGTCAGTGGCTCTTGAATGGTTCTTCATGTGACTGTATCACCTGACGAACCTTTCAAGAGCCAAGGACTCAAGGAAGATAAATGAGAGTTATCCTAATACATGGCGCAATAGATTGTGTCACCTGGCAGCTATGCACTTATGACCTTCTTGCACTCCCACATGACGAATTATGAACTTACAGGCTTCTGTTGTAGAGGATGTACGCAAACCCATAGCAGCCATACAACTTCCCGTTCCTCAAGAAAATAACGGAACACCTTCAAGAAAACAAGATGGACACAAGATATGTAGGATGACATTGACAAGATGATATCCCATTGGGTTGAGCTGATGCAAGGCATAATTGAAGCGGAAGGTCAAGACACACATAGCGGCAGGTAGGACTTGTGAGATCTGACTCCTGTGTGCAAGCAGAGACTTAGAAGGGCGTTGTGATTTTCAGTACGAGTAGTAGTAGTAGTAGTAAACAATATTTATTCAGGGTACTCGTCATTAGTCCATACTGGTCTCCCATGAGACCCTGATATAATTAATAACACCATAAATATAATGTACAGGTTTAATATATATAAAATCCCAAAAGCAACTCTGCGGTTTTTTTTTGGGTGGGGGGGGGGAAAGTAAAAAAAAAAAAAAAGAAAACACAAATATATAGATAGATATTTCAAAAAATAAGGGAAATGATTCAGAACAAATATTGGTTTGAATTTTGACCATAAACTCAATTATTTTTTGTCAATTTGCTTATTTGGTGGCAATACCCATCCTGTTTGGGGTATTAGGAATATGCTTATGCAACGTTCACCTCACCATAGCCTTTCGTTTCTTGAAATGCCGTTTTTTGCTTAAAATTGAGATCTGAGGCGCTTTCCCGTAAATGTGCATCCGATTGGAAATGGTGATTTTAACATTTCAAAATGTTGAAGAGAGTATGATTATGAACACTTGTGAAAATTTGACTGCGTGTATTTGCGGGTTTTATACTATAGGCTATTATGCCATAAAAAGCCCCTCCATGGAAAACCACACATAAGAAAGTTAGTTGACCCCTGGAGATTCCCATGAGAGTGTTTTTGTCAATTTTAATGATGCCACAGGAAAATGTAGTAATAAGTGTTGAAAGCTCTCATCTTCAGAAAATGATGCATCGACAATTCTGATGATGGCCCCACCAGGTAAAATTTAACACTTTTCATTCGATATGTACTTTTTTGGAAAGCGCCCTCGCAGTCCAATTTTACGCTAAAACTGCCATATCGAGAAACGAAAGTTCATGGTGAGAAGGAAGTTGCATAGAATGATTACTTGCATGCCAAACAGGGTATTGCCACAAAAATGAAGTGTTTTAAACAAAAACTTATCGAGTTATGGTCAAAAAAAATGTTTTTGGCCAATTTGGCGGCCATCTTGGATTTCGTTGGGGCACCCTGGTTTTTGCCACTTTTTTTTTTTGTTTTCGAAAATGGGATAAGCATTATTATTGAGTCATCATTTTAGCCTGTGTTCGAAGTGATCTGAAACTTTAACCCAAATATGACCCTCTATAGCCCACCTCTATTTATAGCATGGATATGTATGTCAAATTTATCGCGGTGTGAGTGCAAAAGGTATAAGTGCAAGAGCCGCCATTTGTCAACATTCCCATCAAAAAATACTATTATGCCAAAGTCTTTGGTCAGTGCTCTTGAAATGGTCTTCATGTGGACTGTATCACCTAAAGACCCATTTCAAGAAGCAAGGACTCCAGGAGGAATGATAAATTGAGAGTTATCATATACATGCCAGCACATAGATGTGTCACATGGCAGCGATTGCACTTATGACTTCTTGCATCACCATGACGAAATGAACTTACAGCTTCTGTGTGTATAGGATGTCCGCAAACACCATAGCAGCCATAAACTTGCCAGTTCCCTCCAAGAAAATGAACGGACACACCTTCAAGACAAGATGGACACAAGGCTATGTAGGATGACATTGACAAGATGATTATCCCATTGGGTTGAGCTGATGCAAGGCATAATTGAAGCGGAAGGTCAAGACACATAGCGGCCGGTAGGGACTTGTGAGACTGTCTGTGTGCAAGAAGAGGACATTAGAAGGAGGTTGTGATTTCAGTAAGAGTAGTAGTAGGAGTAGTAAAACAATATTTATTCAGGGTTACTCAGTCGTAGTACATACTGGTCTCCCCATGAGGACCTGATATAAGTAATAACAATAAATAGAAAGTACAGTTTAATATTATTATAAATACCTAAATGCAACTCTGAAGTAAAAAACAAAAAAAAAAAAGAACAAAATAATATATATATAATTTCAAAAATAATGGAAATATTAGAACATTAATATTGGTTTGAATTTGACATGCATTAAAGGAAGAGTTCTGCGGATGTCAGAAGGTAGAGCATTCTACTCTGAAGCACCTCTATAATGGAAGTACGTTTGCCAGGCCTAATACTCCACAAAGGAACAATAAGAGTAGTACATGATTGGCTGCGGGTACTCTTAGAGTGAACAGGGCGGTGAAAGTTAAATGAGAAGAGAGATAAGAAGGGCAAAGGAGGAATAAATATTCAGGCAATGAAACAAAATATGAGGTGGTGTCTGGTCCACCTTTCATTAAACATTCCAATTTCCCCCCCAAGTTCACTGAACCTATCACAAATTGGGGTTGTGATATCCGCAGACAAGAGTACAAGAGCAAGCTTATTTTGAGAAGCTGAAGACCAATTTCTTGGCTTCAATTGCAGTTGACCAAATGAAGGACTGCAGTAATCAAAATGTGGGAAGACCAAAGGATAAGAAAGTAATTTGAGAGTGGTTGCAGGTAGATAAAAAAATTAACTCTGCAAATAACACCAATTCGCTTCGATTAACAGTAGAAGAGATATAATCAATATGATCAAACCATGATAACGTTGGATCAAAGAGACTCCAATGGTACTTAGCACTATCAACACTTTCGATATTGTCAGTTCATATGGTAAAGAGAAATGTTCTGAAATTTGCGCAAGCTGTGATTGGTGCAAAAATCATTGAAATTTGTTTTGTTAAGATTGAGGGTAAGTTTTTGGCCTCAAACCACTGTGCCAAGTTTTAACAGATTATGTTCATATGAGATTTTGAAGTAGCATCTGGGTCGGATGACCTGAAAAGTAGAGTGGTGTCATCGCTACATGACACATTTGGAATCGATACATTCTGGAAGTGAGTTTGGAAGGGAGTTAATAAAAATAAAGCAACAATGGTCCTAAATTGAACGTGTGGATTCCAATGAAATAGTTTTGAAATCAGATAAAGTAGAATTAACATTAAACCGCTTCTGAAGATCTTACCACTCAAATAGGATTCAAACCAGTAAAGAGCTTTCCAGATCAGTGACACCAAGTCATAAGGTTTTGATGAAGGAGAAGCTGTTGTGATTTACTGTGTCAAAAGCCTCTTCAGATCTAAGAAAACAAGGCACCAGTTACTTACCTTGATTAAATTATTTAAAAATATCATATGAGACATAAAGAAAGTGTGGTGGCAGTAGATGATTTTTCCTAAAACCAGACTGGCATGAATTCAAAAATATCATTTCAGAAAGAAAAGAATACAAAATTGTATGAACTGCACGTTCAATTTCTTGAGAGAATTGAGAACCGATATAGAGTCTATAGTTATTTACACCGGATTTATCACCACTCTTATAGACAGGAGTACCTTTGGCTTGCGTCCAATCATGGGAAAATGAAGTATGAATAGAAGGTTGCAAATAAAGCAAGAGTTCACAAATAATAGGAGCAGCTAGTTTTAAAAAGGTTTAACATTAAAATTACAAATACCAGTTGATTACTATGTTCATTTTACAAATTTCATCAAAAACAAAATCTGGAGATAACATAATCAAAAGTAAAACTAGACCTGGGACAGATCTAATTTACTTAAGCGCCGGGCCTATTTGGGGATGGATGGTGATCCCCTTAATACCCCTTGAGGTGACTTGACCTGAACCTGTAACTCACCCACAAATGTCATTTAAATGTATTTTTACGTGGTAACAACTTTACAAGGATCAATATTATTTGTTTCAACTCCAATCCAAGCATGTCTGGGATTTGACCTTTTCACCCCTATAACGTGACCCCTGGGTCACCGGTGGGGTTCACTGTACTTGTTCTGTCTTTATGATGGCCACAAGGATTGCCACTGACAAATTTCAGCTCAATCGGAGCTTGTTTTGTAAGATTTTGACCTTTGCCTTGAACTTTGACCTTGGGGTCGAGACTATCATAGACCCTACCTCTATCTACTATAATGTACATCACTTGTAGGATGACGGGCTTAATCTGTTCCTCTTAGGCTAAGAATAAATCCAAGTTTTGTTTTATTTTTAGCATTTTTTTGGCAAAAATTACCTTTTTGAACCCCTTAATCGACTTTGATATCCCGGTATAACAAACCTCTTGTACACAACAAAAATGCATTGTTCCAATGCAAATAAAAAATTCTACTATACTTAGTTCGGGAGATAAAAATTCTTGCAATTATTTACCTTAACACCGAATTACCTTAAATGACTTTGACCTCCAAAATAAAATACCTTACATACACCATGTAACATGAATGCATATCTGCAAGTTAGGGTACACTGTCCTATGTTTTGGTGGTTTTGACGATAAAACTCCATTGAAAATTTTGGACATATTTTTGGGGTTTTGCCGGAAGTGACCCCTTAATTATGACTTTTTGTCCTGAACGTGGACACCCCGAAGACCCTTGGCTAGTAACAATACATGTATGGTGCTCTAATACGCACTCTGCTACGTAATTTGACGAAGCACTTTTTTTGAATATTTTTCACAATTTGGGGCTTTCAACCGGAAATACCCCCCTTATGACCGTTGACTCCTTATCCCTGAACACCATATATGAAGCAAGGGTCAGTGTTTTTCCTCTGAACCAGTTGGTTAATATCGGCGTAATGCTGTAGAAGAGATATTTGTAACAAAAATTACATATTGAACACCTGTGGCCGGTCCAGGTCCAGACAGGGTCAATGTCATATGAGATAAATGGGACGGGTCAGCGGTCATTTGGTATAAGTCTAGTCAAAATACGGCAAACAATGACTAAGCTATACGATGTTAAAGTGTTTGATAGAAGATAAAGTAAGAACGCTCAGAAACAGAAGGCGGCGCCTGAAGGCCGCCTTGTAATGAGCAGTAGTTTTATTATAATTTTGATTAGTACAGTACCTTTACTGGTTCGTAAATTTTATCAGCAAGGTTAACTTAACCAACGAGGTAAAAAACTCATTAAATGTATCAGCAATGTTTTTGTTATTATTGTGTCCCCACTGTCATATTGGACTGAATAAAAGAGTAGATTTACTGTCAGGTATCAACTTCTTATAGTAGACCATATCTTTTTATAATTATTTACATTACTGTTTATAGCATTACTACAATAAGTCTTCTTCAAATGTTTACTCATGTTATTTACCTTATTTCTTAACAACTTAGCAGATTTCCAATCATCAGTGTCATTACTTTATGAGCCTTTTTAAAATAGTAATCCCTCTCCCTCGTTAATTTAATGTAATCTGAATTAATCCAATCAGGAAGTGGTGATCCCTTAACAAGCCTTTCTTTCATAGGTGCATGTTTGTCACATGCATTATTAAACATATTATTCCATGTACCAAGAGCATCATTAACATCTGCATGAGTAAAAACTGCATCCCAATTCGTATTCCTGATAGTATCAACAAAATCATTTTCATTAAAATTATTCAGTGAACGATACTTTATTATTTTAGGTGGGACTTTCACTTTTTTATTCTTACGTACTAAGTAAATTAATGAGTGGTCACTGAGCCCAAGACTATGAACACCTGAAGATGAGTAACGATCAGGATGAGATACAAAGGCAAGGTCCATAATAGATTTGGATTTCTCTGTTATTCTTGTGAACTCATTGATTAGTTGCTGTAAATTACTAAGAGCAGAACTGATATTTCACTTTTCCTGTTAAAGGGCCACCAAACAATCAGCTTGGTATGGCCAATAAGTGACCTTGATGAGTTCAGCAGACTTTACAGAACAAAGTGCATGTGCATGTCCACATGCACATGTTCACATGCACTTTATTCCATAAAGTGCAGAATTAGTGAAAGTATAATGCAGGTCAAAACTTGCGATATCTTCTGACAGGGATGTAGGGTCGAAGACCACAAGTATCATTAGAGGTCCAACTCAGTGTGAATACCCCAGATGAGTTATGGGCCATTAATTCTTTTGACTGAGTATGAACACTTAACCCTAATTTACCGGAGCAAAAATGGCAGGTTTTGAGTGATAAAGAGGCATCATTTAGAAACTATTATCTAATACCAAATAATGGGTTAAAAACATAAGTGATATATCATTAGAAATCTAGGACCTAAAGCTTGCAGATAAAGAAAATATGTAAGTTGGCTTATGCATTAATTAGGCCATACCAAAAATTACCCCCCCCCCATAAAAAAATCCATATTGGGGTAATCTGTTTACAAAGAGATTGCATAATTGTTGGCCCCTGTTAGTCCTCCTAAAAAATTAACAAACAAAAAAAAATTGGATTTTTTCATACTTTTATTGATATTTTGGGGCAAAAATTTTAGCCTTAAAATGCTTAGCAAGCTGCCATCTTTAAACTAACAAAATCATTTTTTATGTGTAAATGATAATAATGTACACTAAAAGCAGTATTTTTTTTAAAAGAGAAGGTATAAACCACTAATAAAAACTGTTTAATATATTTGACACCTTATCTTCAAAATATCTTATCTTTTATATCTAAGTTTTGTGCCATATGGTACTACTTTGGGCGCTCTGGTAAATTAGGGTTAAGATGGGATCTCAAAAAACTAAATACCCATCAGTACAGAGCTTGCCTTATACATCGGTGTCCCCCAGAAGTCATTCTTGAAGATGTTCCATATCGGTGTCCTTGGCAGCAAATCTTTGTTGTTGACAATAGCCGACACATCGTCAAACACAAAGCCACAGTTGAGGGCGTTTGCATAGCAGACTGCGACTACAGCAACAAGAGCTATGGTATGAAAGTGGTCTTTTGAATGTTGTTGGCATTGCCCCATTTTCAGCAGTCAGTTACAGGTTCACATTGTGCTCTTGCTTGTTGCCTAAAAAAACAGAAGATTTAAAGGTGAATTTTGAGATCCTATCATCTCAATTCTTGTTTTTGTCCCCCCGACAATTTTTGTTGGTGCTTATCAGTAATTCTGAAACGGAATTCTGGATACACACGCCTAAACCCATAAGTGTGTGACGAATGCTTGACAATAGAAATTCCATATGCCATATTTAATAGACATGCGCGATCAATTATGACAGCGATTATAACGCTTACTTAGGGCGAGACTTTCTGAGGACACAAATTTCTAGCTAAATTTGCACCTAATGGGTTTTTGAACACCTACCAAGAATGTTTAAAAGGTTTATTGGACAAGTAGAAAAGGAAACCAAAAACAAATAAGTTTTGAACTTGCCCGCTGTTCTAATGGGCTCCATAGTGAAGCATGCTTTGATTTTCTGTCATATATGACAAAAATACTGTCACAAGGTATAAGCACGTAAGTGTCAATATAGACCTATTCACTGCGCGCCGACTTGAGACCAAGGGGTCCCAGGTTCAAATCCCAGTATTGGCAGGACCGATAAATAGTCGCTGGTATATCTTGGTCAGGAATTACATGATGGATGAGCGTCAATCTACCATCGGCTTGAGCAGTCCGTGACAATACTAAATTATCAAAGACGATTTTTAACAGCTTCACTTCAGGTGTGATTTAATACATTGGTAAGCATTCTAAATATGACACTTTCTGGAAATGTTCTTGTGTCTCTTTAAGCATCCCCCATGAATAGCATTGATCCAATCTGAAAGCTACAATCTTGTTCATAAGTCCTTGGAGCACCTATTAATATTGGCAGCTATGAAAGAGATAATAGGCTTGAAACACATTTTAACTATAACTGCCTTTCCCCCTCCCCATCCCCTCCCAATCAGTGTTGAAAATAATATGGTGTGAGATTGCTCAAGTGTGTCGTGCTCATGCAACATTGAAATGAGGGGGCGGGAACCAAATCTGCACAAAGTGCTCCAACAATTTTGAACACGATTGTAGTTGCCACTGCTGATATCGATACAGGCTAAAAAAACAACACATGAACACCAGCAAATAAGCACAGCACATGTA
>JAMKCH010062800.1:0-68949 GCA_023653785.1 Ophioderma brevispina
GTTAAGTAACTGTTGGGTTAAAATTTGATTTAACACCGCTTCGGGCGGTCACAATTTTGTTAATTTTGCTTTTTGTGATCTGCTTATGAACTGTTAGAGGGTAAGCAGTTACAATAGAGAAACAATAACAAAATCAGCATTTTCTACTAAAATGTCAGACGTTACAAATAACAAATGTTAAATTACACCGGAGTAGTTGTAATTGGGTACCAGCCGTGTAAAAAACAATTAACACTGACAAGCGGTGTAATTTGTAAAATTAACATCAAACAGTGTAATCATAGAGGTGTAAAAACACCACATTTGTGGTTAATATAATACTAACATGGTGCGTATTAACATCGAAATGGTAGGAATCTAACCCAGTGCACCGGTCGGCGACTCTATGATTCAAAGGCGGGTGCAGTTATGCAGGTTTTGCATGTAGGATTTAAAGGTGCAACGAAGATTTGAGGTAACCCAAATTGTTAATAAATAGACGTGCAGATAATTAGACACTCGATAGAGTTTTTATCTTGTATTTGGCTAAGAAATTCTTTAAAGAGAGAAGAGAAATGGGATTTTGATTTGCTTATATTTCAAAAAAACATAGGTGAATTCGTATTGCTCCTATACGAAATTATAAATTTCACAAGTTTGTACCACAGAAACATTTATCAGATAATCCTTTCAGATTTAGGTATTTTATGGAAAGCTTTTACATCATGGACAAAATTTAGTACTTTCGATTTTTTAAGGGATACTGATATGTGAAATCTCTCGGTGCACCTTTAAACTTATAAGCTGAGTAAAAAAAAACAACTTCATTTTATGCTAGGTTGACTCGTAATTTTCGATCTCTAATTATAAGACTTTCGTTACCAGGAACGTTTTACTAATACATCGATTTCGAAGGATTAAGGTACATACTCAGAGTCTATTTATCAGGTAAATCAAACTCTCCGGGGTGTTCCATGTGAAGGAACAGTTCTGATTCAAGCGATAGATTCTGTTTGATAGAGCACGCACCAACGCAAATAAATGTACCCAAATGAATAATTAATAGAGCAAATTAGTGCATCATCAATGGTCTTTCCCTTCGGGTTTTTTTTTTTTTTAATAATAGACCGTGTATTTAGTACAAGTTTGTTTTTTTTTTTTTTGATAATATTAACATATATGTGCATTATTTTAACGGTACTGGTATCCTAACTACCGTGCAAGTGACAAGGACTAGCAGCAACCTAAGGACCAAAAAAAAAAATTGTTTGATTGGTCATAGATGCCCTGACAGAATGGGTCGGTCGGTCGGATTGTTTTTTTTTTTAATTTTCAGGCCATGTTCCATAGTTGTAAACGATATTGATCATCATTCAAAATGACGGTATAATAATAAAAACAAAAACATATTTCAATGTGCCAGCAATGACAAATAAAAACATTTTCAACAGGGAATGAAATTAAAGCCTCAGATGAACTGTTTCATTGTTTACAGCTGTGTGAATGCGTTCTTGCACCCCATGCATCATCGACCCCCCACCCACTTTACGCGATCTGCACGTTGCTTCACTTGTCTACACCGCGTGGAAAAAAGCCGTTGTAAGACCCAATCATTAACTATCATTTGGGGCCCACAGTGTGTGCTAGAAATCCTGTAGGGCCCCATTACTGAGGAAAGATCACCCATCCCCACCAGGCCATACCCATATGTCATATGGGAAGTGACTTATTAGGTAAGAAAATCAAACTTATCAGATTTTGATTATAATTTAATGCTAATAAAATTTGTAATTTTAGAAACGCACTCGGAAGAAACAAAATCAAAATTCAAATACATCCAACGGCACAAAAAATGCCCGAGAAGCTACGGATAAGTTTCGAATTATTGCACCATGCGAGCATGAAAAACGGGCAGAAAAAAATCGGGAGGAAATCTCTCAAAACACCAAATTATAGTTTGTAGCCACCAAAATAGCTAGATAAACAACCCCATTGGGGGCTGAACAGCCAAGTTGTAAATTCAATTTTGAAAACAAAGTGCAATCTTACTCGCTAGAATTTAGCAATTCATCACAAGATTGGAACCTGCAGGCGCATGGCTGTTCACAGACCGTAGTACAGATCAATGCAGGGGACCCGTCATTTTACACTGTGGCTGCCGGCTGGTGGTTGGGGAATACCGCTAGCGAGGAAATATTGCAAATTGTGCTTGAAGGACGACGAACTGGTAAAAACAACACTGTCTAGAGACATACTAGGGTATTATTAGTTTTATTCGGCAGATTGTTGGTGACTTTTATGACAAAGTTGTGATTTAATTTCAATTTCTTTGATATTTTTTTGTTTCCTTCAAGAATTAACAAAAAAAAACTTTTTCCCCCCCAAAAAAAGTAAAACGGTCGGGACGATGGGATACGTTCGGGAGGGAACGAGGCAATCCAAACAATATTTTTTGCCTTAATCCTATAAGTATGAAAGAATAGATATGTAGTGGGAATGTGGCTGGTGAGGAGTGGATGTGGGTGGGTGTGGATGTTGACAATAACAATATCATTTACCAGTATACGTCTTTTCATATGCTTTCCAGTATTTGAACTTGTGTCAGTCACCAATATACAACGATTGGCCAAACTGTACATCGATCCTTCACTTCATTTTACTCGTAATCTATATTTATCGTGCTGTTAATACCAGGCTTTTCTCTTTTCAGAGTTTATCCTGGGCACAACGTTTAAATGAATATTCACTTGCTGTGTTTAGGAAATAGTAAAACAAAACGTGAGCGATTAAGATTTGATTGGATCACTGGATACCTTGATACATAGTTTACCTATGATAACTGAACTGGCCCGTTTTACTTTTGAATAGTCGTCACCTAGTTCTAAATGCCACAGTAACTTGCCATTTATTAAAGTGCCCCAGGGACCCCATGGTACGTAGGGTTAATAATTCGGATCTTATACGTCACCTAAATGTTGCGCTTTCTAAACTTGATTTTGAAATGTGTTTGCAAGTTAGATTTGGAGCTTTTGAGATTACGATAGAACATACTAATTTTTGCTTTTGCCATTATTTCTCAAAAATGACGATGAGTTTGCCTTGGCCTCCGCCAAATTAATGTTTTTTTTGACCGACATTTAGTGGAATTGCAGGTTCAGAATCTGAACCCAACCTGCTCCAGAATGGTTCTTATGTGGCTTCCAGATGCTATAACATACGACCAATTTAAAGCGTACTGTCGGAAAAAAATCTAACACAAATGTAAGAGGGCAGACTTTTATGTCAAGTGGAATATTTGACTCAGAAATAGAGTAAATGTAATTTCCTCATGAAAATCCACCAAAATTACAGTTTTTGGAAGTCAAGGGCTTTTGATTGCGAATGAATTGAATGCACTAAATAGATGGATTGGTAAGACTGTAGAAACGTATCAATTCTGATGTTATCATTCCCGGCAATGGATCATATACATGATAAGCATAAAACTGCCGAGGTCCCGATTGATGACTCTGCCCCCGCTTTCTGATCACCATATTAATGGTAGCACCAACTAACGCGGAAAATACGAGAGGCACTTTGGATCAGAAGGGCGGTGGGAAAGTCATCAATCAGGACATCGGCAGTTACACTCTTTAAAGAACTCAAACCGTCAACCAAGGTGGCGATTTGACAATTTAAAAAAATTATTCAATAGATAGGAGATAACACACTGGAAACAGAGGGTTGACTAGAGTTTTGCCTTGCAATCGGCTTTAGAAGCAGTTATAATGATGAAATAAGGCATAAGTCGAACCGTGTGTCCATGGAAGTGGAAAATTTAACGGTAGTGAGGGGGAGGTTAATGTGTTACGGGGGAACTTCGATGCCGCTTTAAAAAAAATCTCAAAAATGATGTTGACAGGTTGTAGATATATTATACCATGATTTTTTTTTTTCGGAAACATGTATTCATCAGAGTGCCATTGTAAACTAGGAAAAGTCTGTGATGACAAAACACGGGAAGAAACGAAACCTGTATTGCACCATACTTGGTAAAGAAAGGTGGAAACAATACGAACAAAACCATGAAGCCGGGATTTTTGATTCCGGTTGCAATGGTAACCGTGAATCGACTATGAGCACTTCGGAAAAAATACTTCAAATTTGAAAATCAAATCAAAAATCCGGCTTCATTGTTTTGTAGACTGTTTGTACTTGCGTTATTTTAAGCGAAAATATACAGGCGATATATATATTCAGTTAGATTTAAATACCACATCAGTTGTACGCTGATTTAATTATATTAATATTGAAAATAATCATAAAAACAAAAAAACACGCGTTTTTAACCTAATTTTAAAAAAAATTTTAGTAAATTTTACTAAATAAAGATCTCAGGGTGGGAAAAAAGAAAACGCGTAGAAATTCCACACCTTTTATTTTTAATTGTTTCAAAATAAAATTTTTTTTAAAATATTATGTAGCCTTTTGCTCCGTTTAGTCCGGCAGGTCACCCAAAGTAACTATTGGTTCACACACAAAATTGTTGGACATGGTCAATTTTTACATGTCCTTTCACAAATACACTAGCCAAACGACCTTTCCATTGTCTACATTCCCTGCACAAGCCTGCAACGTTTGCATTTCATCAATCGATGGAACCAGGCACGTTATAGATCAATACGAAGAATTAAATTACAATGATGCTAACTTAAATGTAAGGTTGTACATTTTTCGGTGGTCTTCGCTTTCATAAAAGAGATAGAGTAACACCTACACCGGCCGCTTTTGTGTAGCACACAATTCAATAATGATTTGGGATGCCTTAATTTTGTGGGATTTCTGTAACATTCAGAGACCACGGCTTTTTTCCAAATTAAAAAAAATCGTCGCTTTTAATTCGTGTTTTTAAAACACCCCCAACCCCCTTATCACGTCATTTAGACACTAGATATTTAGATGACTCCGAAACAAATAATACATGATGTTAATTACTGTGAATTCAGGTATTTTGGACCTAAAACAGGACATTTTGCCAGAGCGTTTTACGCCACTATTGCGGTCACATGCGTTGTATTGTCTTCTCGTTACAAGAAAATAACGCATGTGGCGTGACCTCCGATTGGACGTGAGCTGAAATATCTCTAGCCAAATTCTCTAGCTCATTGGTCTTTTTTAGAAAATCCTTAAATATCGGCGCACTTGAAAAATGTTTGACACTCATTAAGTGAAGGGGTGTCCTTTTAGTGGCCCCTTTCACTTGGATAGGTTTACAATTTTTGGTAAGACTAGTAGCGAAAATGTATTGAAAATGCGGTTGCGAATTAGTCAGCAGCCCGGGGCAACCTGTGGAATTAAAAATTTTTCATGGCACACAAGCCGATTTACAGTGAAAACAAGCATAGATTCTATACTGTACTAACAATTTTAATATACGTTTTCCCCTATGACGATATGCGCCCTTTGACCCCCCCCCCCGAAAAAAGCTGTTATGCCACTGGATTTGGTGAATAACTTGTAAAAATGTGTGAGTAGATTAACATTTGAATGTGTAATCCAGGTAGTAATATTGAATGGTAAAAAAGCTGTATTGTAGCGCAGATTAAGTATATCGGTACACATTGAGCATGCTCATATGGCTTGGTCCTCAGCCTGGTAACCATCATCAGCCATAATTCACACTGAGAGGGTGTGATTAAGTGACACTTTATTCAGGAGCAGAAAGCATTGTAGAGAAACCATTCGTTTGTTTTCTCAGCATTTTTTATTAATAGTCGCTTTACAATAAATGAAACTTTCCTGATAAATATCAGGACACACGGAGTGAGCTAGTCTTGGTGTCAAGACGGCTTAGCTTGAATTATTTCACTAGCAAAACTGTTGAAATCATAGCCTATTAACCGGTATATTAAAATCCAAAACTCGGCTGAGAACTCCCACCAACCAACAATGCCTGTGCAATGCACGGTCTTCATGTTATTCGGTAACGCAATGGAAAAGGACGAGTGACACTGCACGTGCCAGACGAATTTTCTGCTCAGCGAAGTGTCTTGGACAGTTTGTAAATTTTTCCGAGATTGTGGAAAAGTCTTCGGCGGGGGGTGTTTTTTCCATAGATATACGGGCAACGATGAATTATTCAAGTTTTAATAGCCAATCAAAGATACGAGGGCAATGAGCCGTATTATTACTGGATCGAGATTAATTTATCCAGGAAGCGTGACCTTTGTACATGATCACAATGATCCAGTCATGAGTGAAAGAATGGAGCGACATCGTTTTATCCAATGAGTACAAACTACTGTGCCTCATTTGCTTAATTGGTTCGGCCCATCAAAGTTGTATGAAATTCAAAAATAACAAGACAGCTCGGCTGAGACTCGCAGTGAGCGATTCCTGTATTTAGCCAATTTCTAATAAGGGAGGAGATTCGGGGTAGCGTGCATGACTGCGAACGGTAGTAATTCGTTTGTAAACAGGAGTGATTCGTTGATATAAAATGAAAGGTATTGAATGGTTCTGAGACCTTTTCTACATAGTGACATGGTGTACAAGTTACAGGCGCCGGACTAGGCTTAGGTTGAACAGTGTACGGGTTTACATAGTCCGAGGTTACTCTGAATGGACACTCCATATTGGGGGTCGTAGTCCCCGGGCTTTGCCCGGGCTACGACATGTTCAAGCTAGGGTTTACCATAGACTGTAAGGCGCGGGGGGAGAGGGTCAAACCAATGATTGCATTCCACGGGGATTGCACCGAGAAAAGGGACATAGCCGAGCGTCTTTGAACAAGACATAGGAGTGAGCTTAAATAGAACAGAGGCAACAATGAAAGGCAAAGAATAGCAAGAACTGTGTGCAAACACCAATACGTAAGATACGATACTCCATTCAAGCATAGCAAGGAATGCATTACACTAGACTTCCATCATCTGCTAACCCAGTATCGCAAGGCATGGATTGGCTGGCACCTGAACCACATTCAAGGGTTGCCTACTGCAAATGCTTTGTCAACCATTTAAATATGTTTAACAGCTTTCACCATGCTTATAACTCAGAACAACTTTCCAACACATCAGTGGGCGAGTTGCCCAACGTGGGATGGGACGTGACTGTTGTGATTTTGCTCTAATGTGTTCCACTTTAAAACGTCGCCAAAAGATATTTGATCGGAGAAAATAGTTAGTTTTATGTAGCTAGAAACAGTCTACCCATGTTTGCTTGAAAGTACTTTTCACCTTTCAAAAAAATTATAAATTTCTGAATGATTACACTGTTTTTGGCATCCACCTTGTATAATGTTTATGGAGTGTCATCGTGAGAGGAACTAAGTTGACGTTCATCATTTATTGGAACCGAAGGGTGTGGAAAATTTGACCTCCTTTGACCTTGTGATAACCTTTAGCTATATATTCTTAACCATATGTCGTAGATATTGAAGCCAACACATAAGTATTTTTTTTATTCTTTAATCTAACGAGGAATGTTGAAATTGGGTTTAAAGAAGTTAGACCAGTTCGAAATGTTGATTCTCAATGGACCCGTGATTATCCCTATTTAAGTCAAAATTTTCAGGTTTTTAAAACAAACACAATCAGACACAAGGTGGGACTAGAATAAGACCAAACAAGGTGAACCTAAAATATTTCAACTTCCTACTTTATCCCCGTGATTTGAAACAAGATGAGCAGATTGGGTTCCAAAAAAGGCAAGTGCAGCAGAAACCCCAAGAATCTCAAACTCGACCATAAGAGGGTATGGTGGTGACCCTGGTTCACTCGCCCCATGGACGAATTGGAATCCGGTATTGGCTAAAATTCAACCAGGAAACAGTAGGCCTTGGAAAAACATCTGTAACATAATGAGCAGCTAAAAAATCGTGGCCCAGTAGCAAAGAAATGCTTCTTGAGCTCTTACAATTGCTGCTTATTTCCCACGGTTCCAAAGATCTGGAGGAAAGCACATTGTTATGGCACTCTAAAGCTGGGAAAGATCCATCCAATCCCAAGAGCTACAGACCTGTGTCACTCCTTGGCCACACCTACAAGCTCTTTGAATGTCTCCTGCTCATCCGTATCGCACCTGTGATAGACGAACACCTCCTACCAGAACAAGCAGGTTACCGACCAGGCAAATCACCAACAAGCAATGTACTCAACCTAACTCAAACACATTGGGATGGTTTCGAGAAGGTATGGTAACCGGAGCTGAGTTCGTCGACCTATCGACAGCGTACGACACTGTTATAATCACAGATGCCTACCCCATAAGATCCTGGGAAATTATCACCAAGCACATTCGCTTGGACGAGCTTATTCCGAGGATGCTGGCAAAACATGGAGTCTTTGTTCAGTAGGAGCGAAGAAGGAGCCGATGGCGTTAGGCCTCAAGAATGGTCTGTACCACAAGGGAGTGTGCTTGGACCTCTCGGTGCAAATATATACCAACGACCAACCTAGGGTGCAGGAACATGGCGTTTATATATGCCCGACGATCTTGGAATAGCGCACAAGATGCCGACTTCTCTCCAAAGCTTTGGATGAGACTCTCCAAAGCTTGGATGAACTCACATCTTATTATGAGGAAAAAAACACCTACGTGCCAAATTTCCATCCAAGACACGGGTGTGTGCTTCCCATCTCGCAACCGCGAAGCCAAACGTCAGCTTAAGTATAACCTGGTCTGGAACCCGCCTGGATCCACTGTGATAACCCTGTTACCTAGGAGTTACCTTGGGACCGCACTCTCTACTTATAAGACCGACGTCGAGAAGACGAAGAGTAAGTATGTTCACGCAAATAACATCTTGAAAGCAAAACTCACTGGCCAAGATGGGGTGCTCGCCCACCCCACATATCCTAAGATCAACGGCACTTGCCTGTGTACTCATGTGCAGAGTTATGCCTGCCTGTGTATGGAAAAGACAGAAACCATGCCAAGAAGCTTGATTGCGCGTTAAAGCCTCCTGCCGGCTTACACAGATGTCTCCGTCCAACACCAACGGAAAACTTATACATCCTGCAAGAATTCCTCCACCAGACATCCGTCGTAGCGTAGAGAGCATGCAAGAGCGTAGCTGCCAAGTACTAATGTGAAGCACCCTATGTCTGCGACAGTACCGCTGCCAACCGACTTAAATCCAGAGAGAGTTTCTTAAGCCAAAGTCCAAAATCCTCTTGAACCAGTCTCTAAGGGAGGTCAATCGAGTCACGTCGCCTGGTGGAAATAGAAGTGGATCTGTGTCCATCAACCATAGTAATTCATCTTTCGGTATGAACCTGGTGAGCATTAGTCCAACCTGGAAATGACTCAGCATGGGCTGAATCTTGTGGAATAGCACCACAGGCAACGGAACATCTGTGAACTGGTCGGCCATTGCTGGGCAACAATGACCAACAAGGACCTTGCGGAATTCAGTTTAAGCAGCCAGACGTTGTACCCGGACCCATCTCTGGCTGGAGCACATTTGAGAACCACAGTGTTGGGCCACGATAAGCAAGAAAGAAGTTCGAGTCTATGATATCCATGTAATTAGAACCACCCCCCATATTGTTGATTAAGTTACGGCAAAACCGTAAAGTTGGGACATTAATTATCTGGATGTCTGGAGGCCTTAGTAATGTCCCTATCTGTTGTGGTGTATGTATTTTTATATGTAAAATATATTCTATTATTTCCAATGCAAAAGCTATCATTTTCGATCAAATTGAAAGAAATAGAAATTTCGTTTTTTTTTTGGAAAATGTGGCCAGTGCTGCTTTAAATTGGCTCAGAAAGGCGCGGGTACAGTGTTCAGGATTACCGATTGAATTCACTTAAGGAAAACCATGTTGCACTTAGCTATGGCAAAAAAAATACACACGCTTGATACAAGCTACTCTATTTTTGGAAGGAAGGAAATAACTTGTCTGTGTGTAGTAACTATAAATGTAATAGGCAAGACTGAATTGTTAGATAATGCACACCAATTTACAGAAAGGAGCATGCTAAATATGGATCTTGACAGGGCACTACTTCGGTCCTAATTCTCATGTCAGCTAGAATCTAGAAAAAAGATTCAAGTTGCATTTCTCTGGTTATACTACCGTCTTCTTTGTTTATGGCTCAATAGATATACTTGAGAAAAGTTTATCCCAAAATTTCAGTGATTCCAATCTTAGGAAGTTTTTCTTAATAACAAATGCTGGGCCACTGTATGGTAAATTGCTGTCCGTTTGCGGGGACATATATCTGTTGCGTTATACAAATGGTGTCAAATTGTTTGGCTAATGGTACAGGAGCCCAAAAAAACTGGTGCACCAGCATGATATTTGTTTGCGTAACAAACTGGAACGCAAAAGGTGCTGGGCTACAGGGTCTATTGGCGGTCACGAATCATAGCTCTGTAATTCTTATAATTACAGCGGTTAAAAAAAAATTAGTACTTATCCAGTGTCGGTGTGACAAAATGAGCAATTTACACTATTCATTCAAAATCGGGACATTCTGTAAATTTACCCAAGGAGACCTTGAACAGTTATGTGCCTATTGTACTGAAACTGTAACCATAGATAGGGCAAACTATAACTTTTAAACCTTAGGAGTAGCCCAATATATTGGCACATCTTTTAAAATCATGGGAAAATTTTAATATTTTTTAATCTCGTACAACATTGCCTCCTATTAGGTTCCACTAAGTTTTTGTTGTAACTTTTAATTTGATTGTAAAAAATTTCAACAGTATAGTAGCACAAGTTTTTTTGCAATGTTGGGACTAGTAACGTTTATTCCGATCCTTCACCTTCATTTATCTGTAATTCATATTTATCGTGCTTGTTAATCCAGGCTTTTCACTTTTCAGGTATCATGGGCAACAACAGTTTAAACGAAGATGAACGTTATTGTTTTCAGGAAAACAACTTGAGTGATTAATTTGATTGGATCACTGGATACCTTGATACTTAACACATATTTTACCATGTAACCGACTGGCCCCGTTTTTACTTTCGGTTCGCGGAAATAGTCGTCAACTAGTTCTAAATGAACAGTTAACTTGCCTTTTTTGGAATTGCCCCAGGGACCCAGGTAGTTTCTGTATCGTATCTTTTCGCCTACCTTAAATGTTGTGCTTCTACTGTTATGCAAATTGTGTTGCAAATTCATGTTGAGCTTTTGAGCTCGTTACAGAACATGTCGTTTTCAAGTATCCCACAACGTTTAACTACTTTACGGTCTACGTATGTTGTTTGCCATTAGTCTCAAAATAGACGATGTACTTCTTGTCTTGGCCGACAATTTCATGCTTTTGGACCGACCATTTTTGTTTGTGGAAAAATGCAAACTGACCAAATGGTCCATATTTAGCCCAGATAGCTATATAATTCGACCAATTTGAAAAGCGTACTGTCAGAAATATAATCTAAACACAATGTAGCAGACAGACTCTTATGTCTAATGTAGAATCTTCTGACCAGAACTAAGAGTAATGGCCCCCCAGATAAATCATCCAAATAAGTGAAGCTCAAAAGGTTCAATTGCTTTCTCTTGCTAAACGATATTTGGATGCAACTTATAGATGGATTTGTAGGACTGTAGAAACATATCTCGTGATAATTTTTTTTGTCAAATCCAAAATATGACTTTTAATTTTTCTCGCCATCCTTGCCCTATTACTCTTTAGAATGATTTGGTTTGATCCCTTTTTCAGCGGAAAATCCAGATGTCATTCCCAGTCATGGATCTTTACGTGATCAAAGCGTGTAACCTGCTGAGGTCAGATTGATACTTTGTCCCCCCTGCCCCCGCTTTCTGATCACATAGTAAATTGTAACCAAGTAACACGTAGGAAGATAAGCGAGCATTTTGGACTTTATTACCATTAATTGGGGGGGGGGGGGAATCATGTACAACGGATTTGTGTGAGCTGGATTCCGTCACCATCGGGCCACCGTACACGTATATAGCACCATAGTAGCTTGTGTTTGTGTCAATTAACCCTCCCGAGGCCACACTCCATTGTGTTCGGAAAACGAGGTTTGATTGATATGGATAAAGGAAAGCCGCGTAGCGGTAAGTTAATGATAACATTTTTAACGATTATGTACACATTTTTTAAAGGAATTTGTGTTTTTCTCAACATTGAACATTTTAGGCTTTAAATTACCAATGCACAGAAAACCATACAAATTTAGCTCCGAATCCTTACCATTGGCAAAGTTGATATTACTTATACTTATTCGATCTTAACCATCGAATGTGATGTTTAGCTTTTCCTTCTTTTCTAGTTCTTTTCCTCACTCAGCATTCCAGTTGCCTTTCTAGGTTTTAGTGGTTTGGTCCTCAGCTAAGTTTACCCTAGGTAGGGTTATAGGCACCTGAGCCCTGAGATGATCAGTGACACTAATACCAACAACATCGACCTGCGTGGACATACAATGGTTGGTGCTGGTGGCTCGAGGGGTGTATCTCAATATGATACAGTACGGGTTGGCAACTGGACCAATGCTGAACCTTTCTTTATATTCTTTTAGGCCAATTCCATCTGAGTAGGGTAATGGAACCCTTGTTGGGAACAACACAGCATAAAGACTTTTTAGGCTGTCCCGCTGTCATCCTGTATCATCTCCGAGTCTTCTTGTACTTTGCGCTTGCCATTGAAATACACGGGTGTCCTCAAAAACATGACCCTCAAATTGCCCTCTATTTCACGAGAGAAAAAGCAACATACGAATTAATAACATCTGAAAAGTGCATTTCTTTAGGTTTCCGATCAAATCTTCCAGTAGGATGCATTTGACGAGTCATGGCCAATGAAAGTTGTACCCACGTTTTCATTTTAATCTCCACGGATTGTTACTCTCTTTCTTAGACTTTAGACACTACCACATGCTACAGCTCAATCGTTGGTTCATTGTTTTTCTTTGTTTTTGCGACAAAGGTCCCGGTTCTGATATTGAAAAGTTTAGTTTCAATTCCCAGATCTTGCCTCATTCTTCTCCACTGCACTGCTCTGAGCTCTACTTGGGAAGTTGCTGCCTCAACACGATGCAGGCTTTGTTCTCTTTTCCCATTTCCAATCTCGACTTCTTAACTTCTGTCCGTCGATTCCTCGAAAAGGCAGGCGGTTATTCCTGTTGCGCAAGATCCCCAGATTTGACGCCGCTAGACTTCGCCCCTTCAGAAGAAACATTAAGCAGGAAGCCACAGAAACTTGCCATAAACTTCCGCAATAGAATAACGCTGTCCCTTTGAAAAGCATCCGAGGGAAATAATGTTAGAAGGTCAACTATGAATGAAAAGAGCGCGCAAGACTGCATCCGCTTTCAGGTCTTAGAGGCAGCAAAGTGTGTGTGAGTGTGTAAGGGAGGGGGTGGGGCAGAGCAGCGCTTTAAAGAAGAATGAGGCAAGATACTTGGAATTCTAATATTGAAACTAACCTTTTCAATATCAGAACTGGTCTTTGTGCAAAAACACAGAAACAGAACGAAAGAAGTGCTTGAGAAAGGTGTATTGTCCTAAGAGAAGCTTAGACAGTAACAATCCGTGGTAAATACAAAAAGTGGTACAAATTTTCAATCGCCATAACTCGGTCAATGCCGTATGCGTCCTTTTGGAAAGACCTTTTCGGTGTCGTGATTTGTATGAATTTGTATGGTTCACTCTTTTCTCTTCGTGAAATAGATGGCGCTTCGAGGGTTTCCTTTTTTGAGACACCCCGTATATGATCCTACATCACCAACGAGTGAGGTCGGGCGTTGCGCCAATCCTTTAACATCATGTAAACCAACCCATGCTCAAGTCCTGAAACTCAATTCTTTTTCGAGGATTTTTTTTTGGTAGTATTTGGTGTCATGGCCATCGCATAACTGATGGATCGAACACGACTTTTCTTGCAACATTGAATCCTCTTTTCAATATCTGTGAAATGTTATTCTTTCACTATATGGCAATAATCTATTTAAGAAAAGTCACTTACTCAATACAAACGTAATACACAATTATTATGCATTGAGTAATGGCGTTTTATATGTACCCGCACTAAAAGGTCGTTATGACGAAACTTTTTGGTGGGAGCTATAAAGGCCAGACGTCTGTTTTTCTTGTTCTTTTTCCCTTCCCCTTTTCCCCTGGCTCCAAGCCTGGCAACGTTTTTCATAGTTGTTGTTACACTTTACAACAGAAACTGATCAGCAGGTTCCACCTGTCTACATACACGCCTTGCAACGGCATTGTCAATACGCCGAAGAGTGCTACAACTCCGACGGGAAACTAGGCCGTCGCTAGACATTTTGTCAGGGGGGTGTAAAGTGAAGAAATTATTTTGCTGTAGTACAGTCCTTTTAAGTGTGCGTAGTTAGCGGTAAAACAATACAACAACGCGCACGGTTCGTGCCCACTTAAGGGCCGTTTGAAGAATTGTCCTAAGTAGATGCTCTTATACACTATTTCTTTCATCGTGTTGAACTGCACACGCAATGGCTTGACAACAAACCGGGAGAAACCGGAAAGCCGAACTTTTGGGTTAGCAGGGGCCCGCTTTAAGGGCCCCTGGCGGGGTTGCAGGGGCAGAACCCCTGCCGGGGCCCGGGGGCGAGCCCACGAAGCTTTTGGATGTTAGCTATTTCAAGAACTTCAAATGACCCCTGTTTGAGGGTAAATATGGTAACCAATTCAAAGTAAAGACCCTAGTAACGAAAGACTGGTTCTAACTATGCTCACTGAGACGGCCGTATAACCTGTATAACTTGTTACTGCCAAAGAGAATTGCATATAGCGACGCCAATGTCTTAATGGGTGTGGTGCAGGTAGCAGATCCCTTTGGGGGTCCAGGGGGCGAGCCCCCAGAAGTCTCTTGATTTCCTATTCAGAACTCTCAAGATTACCACTTTTTGAGGGTAAATAGTAAACCATTCAAAGAGAAGACTGGTTTCTAACTTTACTCACTGCTCGGGCAGTATAGCTTTGTCCGCCGCCCCGAAGGGGAACTATACACATTATAGCTAGTGCCAATGTTTAACGGATGCGGTGCATGAAACAAGTCCCTGCTCTTAGGATTTTAGCGTTAATAAAGGTATTTTTGAAGGGTTAAGTAAAGTAATTAATTAATTCAAATGACAGCCAGCAGACCTATAAGTTTATGGTGAGGGGCTAGGGAAATCGTCCCTACCATTTTTTTTCTTCGACCACTTCAGCTCTCTCCGAACTGAACTCCCCTTATGCTGTGTGTACTTAGACCAAACCTTAGGGAATGCCGGCGCCCATCGGCTCCCCTCTGTGTTTTTCTCCAATTTAGTTTACAACATTTTGGATCATCAAGACTGTTGGCACATTAACAATTCATGATTACCTACGTTGTGTTAGGCTGGAACAAACTATTGGCTGAGGCGAGCTCAAATATCTTGTGATATTTGGATTTATGTAAGTCTGGAGTTCAATCTCAAGCGTTCTTGATGCTGTTCTCCTTTTGTTTCAAATTCTTACTTCCCCTTTTCTCTCTTTCTTTTCTCTTCTCTTTCCCTCTTTCATTTCTCTTCTCTCTCATCTCTTCCCTTTTCTTTTTTCTTTCTTTTCTCTTTTTGAGGATCGCTTGGGGGGGTGTGTCCACCCCCCACACCCCCCCCCCCCCTGGCGACGGGGCCGACTGGAAGGGTACAAACAAGCCAAAGTCGCTGATTTCCTCGGGATATCGCAGAGCACGTCTGTAAAATCCTCAGACATCAATCAAAGGTGGGTTCTTTTTGAGGTGGGCAGACGAGATGTTCGCCGACTGCTTTATCTGTGCCGTAGAACCCCGAAAATTCCAACGAGCCGTCTTCGTCGTTTGTGGGAGAGACACTATTATCAACGTTTCCCGCAAACTGTAATCTGAGATTGCTTTCAACATGGTTACCGAGCAAGCCGATGACCAAATGTCTACGCCTAACATTCACACAAGTGCTCGACTTTGCTTGGCTAGGGAGCACAAAATATTACAGCTCGGACACTGGCGACCTTGCAAACAATTTTCGGCTGCAATACTTCAGCGCCACTCTTGACCGGGGCGTTTTTAATGATTTTTTTTTGTTTTGTTTTTTTTTAGTGAGTTCAGGTCTGGTCCACTTCTTTACATTGTGGAGTCCACGCGTGTGGCAGGCGAATAGTCCTCTGGACTCCACGAGTCCGCCAAAACGGTGAAGAAAGGGCAGGTCGATTCAGTTGACTATTTCACACAATCTTAATTCCAACTTTATTTCTTCCGTGTCGGTCTAGGAGCCCCGGATTATAGTTCCTGTCCTTACCATATCTCTTTTAACAAACCGGTCGAGTCCAGAGTCAAAATAAACTTTGCCTCATTTTTGAGGAAATTCTTAGTAAGTCGGGTCCAGACGTAATTGACCAAACCTTCACCAAATCATAAGGAACTTTTAAATTGGCAAACCTCGGATGCCATTCAATTCCCTTATGTGGATTTTTTATTTGCATAGCAATGTCTGTCCAGCTTATTCGGCAAATGAATGTATATGTAAAAACCCTTCTGTATAAGGTAGTCCTTTTCATCTCTCTGTTGTTTACTTGAGAGACTCTTCTGGGTGCAAGTGGGTGTTTTATTGTTTTAAGCTTCGTTTCAGTATGTTTTGAATTATTTGTCTTTGCTAGACCATCCGTCGTCAAAGGGATCTAGCATGTTTTATTCCTCCGTTTCCATCCAATTAGGTTCCTGGTTGTTCAATTCATAAATAACACCTCAAAGTTAACACTGTGTCAATGCGTTTACTGGCTCCAACTGTTTTTAAAATTAAAGCTTCGCTTCGTATTATGGAAACAATGTCAGATGCTAAATCGTAAAAGTTGTCACATATGTTTAAAAGCTTTTAAAATTGTGTGCACTTGAATTTAAAAGCTCATCGGGCTGTTTGCAATCCTTGTACTTCGAGCTTGACCATGAGGCAACCCCAGCTGTAAAATGATCCCGAATCAGTTGTAGAGCATTGTAAACAATACGCCATTATTTACGGAATTTTGATAGAATATTTATTAGATAGTCCACAAGTGTAAGTACACTTGTCTGCACTTAAATACGGTAATTGATGCTGTAAGATGCTGTACTTATAATTTGTATCTAAGCTTATACTGAAATGCTAGTATCTGTAGATGAAAACGTTTTAGTCACTTCGATACGGGGAATAAACTTAGGTGTAACGAATGCGCGTTTACTGAATAATTGACTGTAAATATATTTATTCATATGAAACTAGTTATTATATACGATGTCGTTGAACGCTTGCCCTTTGGAGGAACCGAGTCTGTCAAAGCCGAAGCCAGAGGGAATCAAGCATTTTGTTGACATAGACTCAAATCAAATTTGAAATGGTTACACATTTTAGCCATGTATTCTACTGGTCAACATAAAGAAATGAGCATAATATTTTCCCTTAAAGGTGCAATGTGAGATTTTGAGGCACCAAATTTGTGTCATAACCGTAATATCATACAGATTAGACACTCATTTGTTTATTCCTTGTATTTGGCTACATAAATGTCCTTGAAAAATAGAAAAACGTGATTTTTATTTGCTTAGATTTCAATATAAACCTAGACTGAAGTTTGTATGTGCTCCTATACGAATTTCAACAGTTTTTTGTACCACAGAACCATTTCTCAGCTTCATCCTTTCACGTGATAATACTTTTGATGGAAAGCTTTACATTATGGGTAAAAATCGTTTCTTGCAATTTTTTAGGGTCAGCTGATATGTGTAAATCTCTCGTTTTCCCTTTAATCGTACGATCAATTCTCACCCCATTTTTTTCTTATCAGGGGATTCTTCATTGTGTGAAATCCATCTTAAACAAAACCATACACTTCCATACTATTTGGAACACATGAAGACCCAAGTAAAGACATTTTACATGATCAACATGGAACTTAATTTTTCTTCGAGAAGGGCCTGAATGCAAATCGTACCTCTCCATTTATATCCCATTTGTGTGACCTAAAATACGCATCACTTATATTTAGGCTAGCTTATCATCTGCAACTTTTAATCGTTAAAATTATTATTATATCGATATTCGGAATGTCTTCTTTGGTTTGTGAATATTCAGACAAATTTCAGCGAAACATTGCAGAAAATATTGCCAATGATGTGAAACATCGTTGTTTCAACTACAGAACCAAACTGTGTTTTAGAAAATGAAAAAAACTAATAAAAATATTTGTCGGTTGTGGTCGATATTGCAATCCCAGAACTGATGGCCTGTAAGCATATTAATCACCTAATTGTCCCATTTTTAAAACAAATAAAAAACAGCACACGGAAAAAAACAATTAGATGGCAAAAATAGTTAGTTACAGTTACTTGCAACCCTCACTGCATAGTATTTTCATCGGAAGGCTGTTGAAAAAGGGCTCTTCACCGGACATTTCTTAAACTTAAGAAGGTTGGGCGGTAAACCCTAAAGGATCAAGTCATTATCAACATCATATCGTCATCATCATCATCATCATCGTTCGGCTGCGGAGCAGGCGACTACAAGCTTCTTCCAATTGCTGCGGTCCGGGCTAAGGATGTAATTTGGTCTGTGGCAACATATTTTCACTATCCCCAAACAGGTAACGCACAGATGATACACTCTAAATGAAATGGACTCCTGACTTAAGAAATAGAACACCTTGGATTAACAAAATTGAACACATATTAACTACCTATCACATGTGTTCGAAAAGTGAACATTGATAGAACACATTGTGTTCTTGTGGGGAACATCATTTGCAACTTTTTTGTGTTCTAAATTCGAACACCTGAACACGTTCCAGAAGTTAACACATTTTGGTGTTCAAATGTAACAGTTTTTTGAACACAGGAGGGTGTTAAAATAAAGTGTGTTAACATTTAGAACATGTAGTGTAAAATTTTTTACAATAATAATGACTGTATGTGAAGAGTTAGAACATGTCGTGTTCCATATAAGAATACTCAATGTTTCAAAAAGTAGAATCATATGTAATGTTCCAAATGAGAACACATAAATAATGTGTTCAAATTTGGGTGTTCAAAAATAGATTTCATTCAAAAGTGTTAAAATAGCCTAATTTTGAACATGTAAGCATGTTAAATGAGGAACATGGACATAAATATGTGTTTACTCTGGATGATGTTCAGGATGAAGCAAATTGTATTTCACAGTGCCAGAAAATGTCAATCAAAGAACAACAAATGCAAAGAAATCAACGTTGGAAATCAAAATATTTATTCAATTCCCAAAAGTATGACAATTAACAGTGGACAGAAACATTGCAATTAAATTACCATCATGTAATATGCATCCAATCCAAAATTGCAATAGGCCCTACTCAGAGTGATTAAACCAATTCAAAATTGCAATTCTTATTACCCTATAGCTGCCACACATTACAATAAAGAAAATTGAAAAATGTACAGTCCCGCCATAGACATTCCGTGGTAAGTTTTCACTCCATTTACGCGAGTGAGCACGTCGAATTCAACAGCCCCGATCGACAGAATAACAGAAACATTGTCATTAATATTGTGGCCCTAAATTAAATCTAATAAGCTAAATGTTCTCTTATATACACAATAAACTCCTCTGCGATACACAAGTCTTGAACATATCCACTGTGAATGTGAAGAAATGATGTGAATGATATTTGTCTGTCAGCTGCTGCCAGCGTATTCGCGCCCAAGTAGAAACAGACTCATGCAGCTAATTTGATCACGTGATTTCTTGAAAAAAAAATACCGGATACGAACCCAGGTGTTCAAGAATTGAACAAGTACAGAAAATCCGAAACTGCATCAGCACACTGGTGTTCAAAAGTTTCACGATTGGAACACCTTGTTGCTTCATCCTTTTGATATTTTATTTTGGCAAGCTTTAATCGAATTCTCTCGCGGATAAGGGCCTAGGCCTACCGTAGCTAGGCTAGGCCTAAGGGAAGCCAGGGCCCGAACGATCTGGTGTTCCAGCAAGAAACATGCCGTTCAATCAGACGTCTTCATCGACAAACCCTTGAACTTCTTCTTCCCCACATAATTATTAAGCCCGTGTATGCAGCCTCTTACCTTTTCATTCAAAACTTGTTAATTATTAACATATCGCACTTATTTATGATCGCGACACGACGGTTGGTCATCACTTGAACGCTAAAGCTCATCTGTTTTGAACACATGATGTTAACAGATCTCAGCACATATTTTAAATGCAATGTTCGGACTAAACACCTTGAACACCTGGTTTAACAGGGAAACACGTCTGTCAAATGGTGTTGTCTAATGCCTAACATCACACGTTTCATGCCCGTAAATTGAAACCAAAATGTACGCGTCATAGTAGCAGAACGCGTTTTCCTTTCATTGAGAGTGTAAAATGACGTACGTATCGACATGGGTCTCTTTTCACCATATGTTGGTTTGTTAAGAACGTGCAGTTTTGGCTGGTCCGTTATCTGGCAGGCGGAGTATATGCCAAGGAACTTGGCTGGGGGGGGGAGGGGGCGAGTTCTTACACCTTATAAGAGGCTTTGGGCTGGTCAGGTTGTAAATGTACGTGGGTACGTGGTCAGTTCGTTTGTGATGTTCTGAAGCATTATGCAGTAGCATGAGGTAGCGAATGCATTTAACCTTGTGCTTTCTCGATGTAAATATTCTGCAATGTTTTGTGCAGGATTGGAATACTTCAAAGCTTCAAACCATATACAAATATGAAAAGCTTGAACAAGTATGCCACTCAATTAAAAGCCATTGCTTTATAGTACATTGGTCCTTAGTCCCATCACAAACAAATGGCGACGACAAGCATCAGCAGGGGTTTCAAGAGCGTGTATACACGCAAATGATTACAGTCATGACAGTTGGGAATTGGCCCTTTTGAACACTTGTCTGAATGTCTTTTTTAATTTTGAAATTCGTCCACTGATTTTTTGGGGCAAAGGTGTTTGTCATTCAAGTTTTGTTTATGTTCCAAATTGGATTTGGTGACTGAATTTATACATTTATAGCCGAATAATTTCTCTTTGTGTTGATTTGGAGGTGGTTAGTGACATGCCTTTTTTCACACATAACTCGGATTAAGGTTTTGTGAATTTTGCCATTTTGATATAAATGAAATGCTGGATCAAACAGTCTTTAAAATTATGTATTAACTGTATAAACATTACACTTCCTTTTTATCCTTCAAAAATCAATATTTTGACTGTGCACATTCCAAATCCAACACCTCATAAAGGCCATAAGACTACAGGACGTAGGCCAAATAACGAACTGATCCCATTTCGTAGTGAAGGGGTGTTATATTGGGCTCTCCATTTTTGGATTAAAATATTAATTTGAATTCCCAATTTTTATTTAGAAAAAAAGGTTTTCTCCTGGGAACAAGTACTTTGTTTTATTATGGAAATCCCCTTGTGCTATATGGAGATCAGACCAGATGTATTTACTAGATAGATTGTGCAAGAGAAGAAAGTGGAATTCCCCTAGTGCTATGTTCAGATTATGGCACATGTTTTGTTTATAACTAGAGAGGTGAATGGGAATTCCCAAAGTAATGTAAATTTAGAATTTAGATTGTAAGATCAAAACAGATTCCATTATTTAGGGGTTCCGGGGGGTCATAGGCTTATAAATGTGAAGTGATGCAATACAGATAATGTAAATGTATTTGAAATCCAATTGGTCGCTAGTGCAAGTTATATTATGCATGATGCTGGTGGTATATTTATCTATTCTTGAAATCCTTATATAAGGAGATATTGAGTAAAGACTCGGGCCCAGCAGTGCTGTAAGCATGAGCTATACAGGAATAGTTCGCTAGTTTTAATCTACATAATGGTAGAATTATGTTCTGACATAGTGACAGATTTGTAATCTATATTGGAAATCACCGGAGCTTTTATAGCGGAACTGTCTGCTGTCGTCTTTTAGCCAAGAGTTGTTGGAATCAAAGGGGATTCCAGTTTGTGGTCCTAAATGAGGACATTAATGGCAGACTGATGGTGGTAGAAAACCTGATTGTCATTGCATAATATTAGTGTCGTCGAGGAAAAACCCTGTCCGCGCATGTCGCCGTTGAACTGCTGGACAGAAGTTACTTGTGGTGACGGGTGACGAATCACATGGAATAAACCCTGATTTATGTTAACTTTTGGAGTCTTCACAACGAGGACATGACATCGATGAACTGCAGACGCTTCTTTAACTATAGACATAAGCCGCATTTCCTGAAAGAACTTTGTGTGACTAAACGTTGAATTTAACCTGGAACTTTACATGTAATTATGTTTTGGACATAACAAATTCTTGAACCTGATTAAACTCATTAAATCTGTGTTATATCGTCGTTGGTATTACATATGACGTGATTTGGAATTTTTATCATTTTTACGAAATTAGGGAAATGGTAATAAATCATAAAAATCTTCAAACATGTGTCCAAGTGCCACCTTTGCAGTAACTTCAGTATTACTAACCGTTAAGTAATAAATTTGGGTTATTTGACATATATTACATAACAAAGGTTTTGTTGCCCATTTCATAGTGCTTCTGCTTCGGTGTCCCAACACAGTTGATTTCTCAAATTGATCCAGCCAGAGATGGGTACAACGCTTGGCTTCTTCACTGAATTCCTCCGCACTGTCCTTGTTTTGGCATTGTTGCTCACAGTGGGGCACCACGAGAGTTCCATATTCTGTGGTGCCTGTTCCATAACCAGCTATTCTTTGATCTGCTTCCAGGTAGCCCCGTTTCTGCAAGGAACTTTAGATCGGCCCGTTCTGGTTTCAATCTGTTGAGGCCAAATCGCCATTCAGCCCAGAGGAGTCAGCCACCAGGTGGAAATGCTCACCAGTTCCCTACCAATAGATGTTACTGGTGACAGCAAGTCTTTCTTTCCATATGTCTATTCTGTATACTCCTTAGCCCTGATTCCGAGAGGTTGTACGTGTTTAAGTGAAACTCTCTCTGGATTAAGGCGGTTGGCATCAGGTCTCTGTCCAGACATTGGGTACTTCACATTAGCTCTTGGGCAGCTACGCTCTTGCATGCTCGCTACTACGACGGATGTCTGGTGGAGCATTCCTGCGAGGCTGTATAATTTCTATTTGGTGTTGAACGAGAACAATCCTTGATAAGCCGGCAGGAGGCTTTAACGCTGGATCAAGCTTCATGGCATGGTTTGATCTTTCCCATTCGGGTCAAGCATACTCTGCACATGGAGTACACAGGCAGGGCAAACCCGTCGGATCTAGTGAGTAATTTGAGGTCGAGCACCCCCAGCTTGTCAGTGAGTTTTGTTCAAGATAGTATTTTCGTGAACATAACTTTACTCTTCGTCTTCTTGATGTGGTCTTTGAAAAGAGAAGTGGCGGTCCCAGTAACTCCAGGTAGACAGGGTTATCACAGGGCTTCCGGGTGTTCCAGACCAGATTACTTTAAGCTGATATTTGGCTTCACGATTGCGTAGATGGAAAGCACACACCTGTGTCGTGGATGGATTTGCACGTAGGTGGTTTTCCTCGTAATAAGAAGATTTCATCCAAAGCTTTGGAATCTCTCTTCAACCAACTGTGTCTGCATCTTGTGCACTAATTCCAAGATCGGTAGCATCGATAAACTGACAGAGTTTCCTGCACTTCTAGGTGGTCGTTGGTATATATGTTAACAGGAGAGGTGCAAGCACGCTCCCTTGTGGTAGACTTCCTTTAGCTTACGCCATCGACTCTTCTTCGCTCCTACAAAGAACAAAGAACATCCTGTTTTTGAACGCAATCCTTTGATTAACTCAGTCAGGCGGATAGCCCTGGTGAGTTCCAAATCTTATGGAGTAAGGCATCTGTGGTTAACAGTGTCGTAGGCTGGCTGATAGATCCACGAACACCAACTCCGGGTACCAGTGTCCTTCTAAAACCATCCTCTGATCTTGTTGGTTGGTTGGTACTTGGCTAGTTGTTGTTTGCCGGCCGGAAAGCTTGCTTGTGTCTGGTTGAGTGTTCGTCTATCACATGTGTCGATACGGTTGGCAGGAGACGGTTCAAAGGATCTTGTAGAGTATGGCTGAAGGAGTGGAATATGGGGCCTATAGCTCTTGGGATTAGAGGATCTTTCCCAGGCTTTATGAGTGCCATAACATGTGCTTTCCTTCCCCAGATCTTTGGGAACCTGTGGGAATAAGGCAGCATTGTAAGAGCCTCAGAAGACTTTCCTTTGCTACTGGACGAAGTTTTTCAGCTGCGCAGTTGAGATGTTATCAAGCTTTTCTTTCTGTTATGGGTCTTATCGGTGGATTTCAAGTAATGCCAGGTTTGATGTTTGCTCCTGGAGATTCTCTCCGAAACTTCCTAACCTTTAGACCGTTTTGTTTAGCTTAGAAAGGATCAGTTTCAAACATGGTAATACTCTTGATATTCTTCAGCACATCCCTTTGAAAGGCCTGGTATATAACCGTCCCTACCGCCTCTGGGTATTATCTTCCGGGCATCTTGTTCACTATTGGAGCAAAATTGTCATAGTTATGGGGTTTTGGAGCATCCTATTCACGTGTTGCGCTGGTCCAAGTCATCAGTGAGCCTTGCCAGTCCCTGCTTTCCTAATCGTTAAAGCGACGCTTAAAAAGGCACTTGTTTGGTCTTTACTGCGGCGTTTGACTTGACCACGATTGGTCGATGTTGAGTTTTCGTGGAACAGGATGCATAACAATATCTTTCTACACAAGTTAGAGATTTTTACTAACACTATCTAGATCGGGGTTGTAACCTCTCTTCCAAACGGGCACTATAAATGATGGGCGGCAGCTTAGAGGCATGGAGGAGACGTAGATGTTGACTGTCTTCCATTCTTTCGACGCTTGTCGTCTTTATAGTTTCATTGTAGAGCGTGGCACATCGGTTAGGGTGCTTGCCTCTGTCGCAAATTTCCATCAAAATTCCGGTTTCGAATCCCGGTGGGTCGTGGCCCTTGCTGGGTTTATTCGGGTACTATCAATTCTGGATTGATCTGTATACCAGCTATTGATCAAACTACAGATAACTCTCCTCCCTCCCCATGGTTCATTGGGAATTGGGCAATGGATCATGAAAGCATCCGTCCTCGGGAGGGGACGTTAAGCCATGCATCGGTTCGTGTACAGAAGTCCACAACTAACTGTACATGTACATCGCAGTCAGTGTCGAATACGAGTAGGTGTAAACCCATGACTGTTCCCAATCCCCCCAGCCCCTCAAATAGCGGGCATTGTTAGGAGCGTCCCCACGTACCATGGATACCCGCGGCCCGGATCACGCACCCTAGCTTAACAAATCCTACACACCACAAGCCATACCATGACTTGTGGATACGATCAAACACACAAGTTTCATTGTATCCCCATTGGGTACCATGGCTGTTGAAATCGCACTACAGAAGTGAGGTTGGTGATTCCCAGGCGACTTTGAGGGTGCTTGAAGTCTACTGAGAGTTTTGTCACGATGGCAGGTGGTCCAGTGGATTGAGCTTCGCTCCGCACTCCAAAGTCGTGGGTTCGATCCACTGCGGCCAACGTGTTGTTCCTTTGTAGACCTTTACCATCAATTACTACTACTCCTCTCCACCACATGTGTATAAATGGGTACCAGCATTAAAGACTCGCTGTGCGGGAGGAGTGGCGAACACCCCCACAAGCAAAAATAATATGGAAGTCTGGCCCAAACGCAATGACAGAGAGATGGGCACTTTCCGCGCACGAGCTTGCACGACAATTTCTTTTTTTTGACTGATGTAACTATGAAGAGCTAGCTCAACGTGAGGACTTCGATGTTTATTGATTGGCAGCAACATTGTTGCTTCTACATTGGAACCTGTTTTCACGAATATAGCGCTTCCATACTGTCTATGTGGTTTCTCGATGGCTAAGACCAATCCTGGGTATGGTTTGTGGGCGTGTTTTTTCGATCCTTGTGGTTCCTGCAGACATAGGGACATCGATTGGTAGCTTATACCATTATCAGCAAAGGATGTTACTTTTTGCACTAGAAAATCCCTCTACTTTCAATGACACCCGATAGTCAAGCAGACCTTAGAAAGGCCTGCGATGGGGTCAAGTCATGATATGGGTATAACTTAAAATGATATATTGGAGACAGTGTTAGGTGATTTAGAGATCAGTTTCGCTGCTGGCAGTTACTTACGGGGAGGACCACAGAGGTTCTCTACTTCTACCCCCCATACATAGTGACGGATGTTGAACTCTGTCATAGAAGTGTATACCGTAATTTCACAACAAGCCGGCTTTTTAAATACTTGGTTTGACGGCATGTTCGGAAACGCCGATTGTTGTTTCCATAATGACGGATGCTAATAAACGCTTTTAATGAAAATTCCCCACCGTCACTAGCCATGAAATAATCGCCCGTTTGCCGTAATTTCTGTGTTGAACGATTTATGGTTAACTTTTTCCATGATTTACATTCCTTTTCTTAGTAGATTCATGCAAATTAGCTAAAAAAATAAATTTCCAGTTGTTAAGTTCAGTTTCTTCATCGGATTTGATTGTTTGAAAAAGCGTATGTGGGATGTGATACGGACCCCTCTACAGTTTCGCCGCGCTTCAAATGCATTTTCATCTCTTTTCTCAGAAACAAAAATCGTATTTGTGTTTACATCCGTCACTAGTAATACACCCCGATGATATTATAAAATTGAGATCATTGTGCACAAGGTATTTCTGATATTTGACGTCTTCAAGACATCATAACAGGGGGTAGGGGAAACAACCAACAGCGTAAATTCATAATTAAATTATTTAAAATCATATAACTATAGACTGTCTGTTCCCGGCCATAAAACTGGCCATTTTTTGAAAATGATAATATGTCACACAATTTCATTTTCCCATATCAGTGAAATGTATCGACTTCAGCAACCAAGAGCTAAGATACTCAACAATCGCCCGGTATGCGGACCATTGTTATATTGTCAAGCAGTAGAAAAGATCTAGGTGTTATCACCTTCTACGATCGGTTGAGTAACAACCTACCCGTCTTCTTTTCATCACAATAAACTAAACCAGCTTTACATAATAATATATGTCGTTGACACTAGTTTTCTCTGAAACCGCGGTAATTACAATAAAAATGAAGTTAGCAATAGTTACGGACTTTGTTTCTGGCAAAGTTGTTATACTCCATGGGATCAAAGAGAGAAAGTTGCTTGCATAAGAGCTTTGGTTACGCATATCGGCGACGTACGATTTCCTCTGCGAAGTAACTTAATTATTGTCTAATTATACTTTTTCAAAATACTCTGGGTATTCGATTGCAAGTTGCACAAATGAATAAAATGTCTCACATTCTTTCCTCAAATAACAGTGACCAATAGATGTACATCATGCTGCAGTGACTCGAGCAATACTGCACTGTGTGAATCCAGTAAAACCGCTCGGGTATGCAGGGATAAAGCACTTCAAATTAACCTTTTCATCTGGAATGTACAATCCATTGTTATTCTCCATACAGTTGAAACCGATTTCAGGTCTAATCACCAGATTAAGATTGAGCTATTTTTTCATGACACAAAGCACACTATACTTGTTTCTCTTCACGAATACTAAAATCGTATGCTTCTATACTGTGCATTCAATTAATTTGACGCGTTATTTTCATCCTTTTTTTCCGAAAATGAAAAAGATGGACAAAAAATCATGAAAGAAAGTTGTTTTGGCAGTACTTTGACCTAACCTCTTTGTGCAGAAACAAAAACTTATGCTTATAACTTGTCGCGTAACACCATTTCTTTCAATTTACCGTGTTGTTAGCATAGGGCGCTAGACCCGCCTGTTGATTTGTATTTTTCTAAATAGTAGGATTGAATAGCAAATTAGGGTCCAGCAAATAGTTATGAGGTCTTTTTGGTTCTCTGCCAAAATGTTAGGTCATCAGCCTTACCAAGCAACATATCCACCCATGATGTTGTTCACATTAGGTCTTTTTCAATAATGAGGAAATAGTACAGGCAAAATTTTGAAGTGACAATTAGAACCTCAAGTTATTTTTCGCGACGAGGCCCCTCAGCCATTGGGTAGACGTTTCTATAGAAGTCCCAAGTAGTACAAAATAGGATTGCTATTGCTTTCCGTCCTGCGATGCTGAACAACATCATACAGAGCATGACGGAATCAATGCAATACGTGGGATGTCTATTTGAAACCTCTACCCTAAACTGTGCGGGATAACTATTTTACGCCCTTACTATCTTTTCAAATGCCATGTACAGTAACAATTGCTGTGCAGTCCATAAACAATGGGAATCTGAGTGCTTTGTCCCTTGAATACCAGGTGGATTTACTTAATGAATAATGCCATTATTTTCTTGAGTCCATGCAGTATACGTGCATTCTGATCACTGATATTCAGAAAAAAATGAGATTGCATTTTATTTCATTTTCTGAAAAGTGTGCAACCTTTACATTGCCATATCCATAAATTGGTTTATAATAGTTTATTATTATTTATAGTGTAAAAAATGGTTTACGTCTGCGAAGTATGTAATCAAAATGAACGTTTTTTCCTTTGGAATCTCATGGCCCATTAGTCAAAACTTGCCCAGCAACTTGTTTGGCATGATTTTTGTTCGTACTTCACTCCGTTGCGAATAAATGAATTTGCAAAACACGCTAATTAAGTTAATCGACACACACAGCTCGAACTTCTGACTTTCCTGACGGTCGTAAAGATAATAACCAGAAAGCATTAGGAGGAACTTATCCCCTTGTCAATACATTTCCGTGCACTTTTCGCCTACTTTCCTTGCCCAAAAAGAAACCCCTTTCCTCCGCAGCCACGGAAAGGCATGCTCGGAAACACTTTTATTTTTGCACCCCTTTTCTGATCATTTTCCTTTTGCGGAAAAGATCGCGTCATTCGGCGATCGTCCTAAAGGCCCCTTTCCGCTGCACGGAAAGGCGCGCGAAACCGATTTATCCCTGATGCGGAAAGACCATCATTGCGCAGTTCGTAATAGTGCTGCAAATTTTGGTAGGCCTACAGTATATATTGAAACAATGTGTTCTAGAGCATTCATGTCCGTGATGATATTTAAAGTTTTTATAATATAGGCCTACATCTTTTATATAATGCATTGCAGGTGGTATAGAATTATAGGACAACACAGTTAAACGTAATGAGCGATAAATACACATTTACTACATCAGGTGAGGTTTTTTATTTTTTCACATTCACGTTCAGATAACTTATATAAAGCGCAACTTTACAAATTCAAAGAAACCATTTTATATTATTATAACTGCAATCCCGGCAACAATTTTATGGTTGGCTATGTACAATTGCATATAAGATGACTCTTTAATGTTTCAAAGTGTCTTGGGAATCACAACAAATTATTAAAATAATGAAATTCATGTTTGACAAAAACGATTGCTAACCAACTTGTTTGCATTGCAACCTGTTCAGGGAGTCGAGATAGCAAACTTTACCTACTGTGTATTCGGGCAACAATGCATAGCCCCTATCCAATTAACAATTTTTGCAAGCTCTTTATAGTAAATTTATAAAACAAAATATCAGTGACCTTTCGCGACTAGCTGTTAGACACCACCCAGGTAAGTCGTATAGAATCATAATGGGTTTATTTAAAAATACAAGAGTTGTAAAAAAAAACATTCTGATGTATCAGGTAACTAACTAGACATAGTGGTACTCATTTTGGTATCCGGAAGTTGCCGACCTATTGTCAGTCCATTGGTACCCAAATCAATTTTCCCTCCCGAATGGAAAAACGGGTGGTTGTTCACACACGCTCTCACTTTGGTCATATATGTGTCCCAAATAATGCAATCCTCGTAGTTGGTGCTATAAATTCAAAAATGTACTGAGAATTATGCAAATTTTTATCACTATATTATTGAATGACGAGCTTTGTTTCCAGTAATCCTGTCCAATTTTTGGTCCGATACGGGTCACCAGTTTTGGAAAACAAAGGCTATTATGTAACCCCTGTCAAATTACCACCCCCTTCAAGTTTGCATTAGATCGTTGAAGCAGGGTTCACCATAAGTTGAATAAAATGTCTTGTCAATACAAAAAGCTCCTGGTACTAATCCTGGTCTTTTTTAATGTTGAAACGTTGCGAGATATCTGTACTGGCCTATCCTTTTCTCAACATACTGTTCAAATATCATCTGATTTGCTTCACGGTTTTTAGAACAAGGCGATACCAAGTACACCACAATTTACGTCGTTCCAAAGTTTGACTGATGAATACACAATCAAGGCATGCTAAAGTATGCAGGTGCCTGTTTTTTGTTTTTTTCTCTGTTTCTTTCTTCTTTCTCCGTACACTTAAGTTTGGTTCAATTACCCAGTATAACTTGTAAACTAAATAGTTTAATACGTAAAAACATTTTTAGACAACATGTCTTGACAATAAGGGAAATGGTCTCTTTTCACAATAAAAGTTCTGACAATGTTTTGATGTAACTCAGTTTGAGGGTTGTCAGTGCTGTAGTGCATGGTTTATTTTGTGTTGTTTGTTGTGGCTATCAAATGGTCCATATTACATATTATATATCAAATGGTCTTCAACATCCATTCATTCCCATTTCCTGTTTTAAAAAAAATTGTTTTTTGGGGGTTATTATCCTCTGCTGCAATTATGCAATATTCCCATGGATTTGTCAGACACATTTACGTTTGTCCAAGTCGCTCAATTTTCATCTCACTATGAGTAGAGGAAAATACTGCAGCAGACATAAAGGACCGTGATAAAACAATCAGTACAAATTTAGTATTTAAATATTTTGAAATTAATATAGCCGCCAACCAGTTCCATTCATTTTTGGTGTTTACCTCTTTATAGCTAATGGGTCTTCAACTACCATTCATCCATTTCCATTTATTGCGTATTTAGATCCCTCTGCTGCAATTTCATATTCACGCAGATTTTGTCATAACCCACTGTAGATAAAATTTGGCCAAGTCCCTAAGTTACTATTCTCAATGAATTTACAGCAAAAATGTCAAGACAATAAAAGACCGAGATTATAGAAAACAATGACGGCAAATATTTTAGTAATCTAATTTTTTTAAACAAACAGGAGTATTACCAGAGATTTTTGTAGTGGGAAAGGACATTTAAATTCCACTTTTCAAGGTGAACCTGTTTCACCGATCTAAAAGCAAACTTGAATGTGTGGGTAATTTGGCAGCGGGGTTGGGGGGTGGTTACAACATAATAGCCTTTGTTTTCCAACTAGGACGCGTATCAAACCAAAATTGAACAGGGATGTTCGAACAGTTTAATCTTCAGAATCTAGTGCATTCTAAAAAATTTGAATAAGTCTCAGTAATTTTGAAATTATAGCACCGACTACCGAACTGCGAGTATCTTCCATTTATTTTGGGACACACCTGGTACACTGCCTTTCCTCCGGTTGTTGCTGGCATGAAAGGGAGCGTATAAATTAACATTTGACATTACATTCACGGCATTAAACACGATCATACTGTTCTTGTTAAAGCGAGTGACCCAATCGAATCGTTATCTCTCACTTTACAACCATCACTCAAGAAGAAGGGTTTTTTGTTTCGGAGAATTTCTTATTTCTTCATTGCTAAATTTAAGGCCTGTGAAATAGTTCACTTTGACGTTTATGAACAAAAAACCTGGTGGGATTCCAACCCCTGTGATACCCTGCCATTATAAATCGATGCTCTTATCCACTACACCAGCGAGGAATGTGGGAGGTATGTGATTTTTTATCCTACGTAAGCTTACGCGAATAATAAGCGATATAATATTACTAGATCTGATTAGTACTCGTAAATGCAGTGTATATCATTGAGTCAGTTTATAAACAGGTCCCCTGCTGAATAGCAACAACGCCTTTACCGGTATACAGGTTCCTGCTACTTTGAATTGGTTGGGTGTCCGAGGTCAGGCTGTAATAACGATGTGCTCTGTTACGCTCAGACCAGACTGCACACCATCGCAAAAGCGTCGACATGGTTCTCTGGTAATTCGTTGGCCTCGGCATAAAGTCTCTTCTCAGTTCACCCCAGGAGGCAACTCTCACATAAAGAACGTCTGATAAAGTCTTGTAACTGCTTCGCTGATCCAGCTAACCGAGGTACTGCATTCATTTTAATCACATTTTGTGTTTTTCAATTCTCGTTGTAATTATCATTATCAATCATTATTTTATTCAGGTAAAAGAAACAGTTTTTTTCCATTCATGAGTTTTGGAGCAATTCTAACCTTTAAACAAATTGTTTTTTTTACATAAAAATGCCTTAGATAAACAATTTACATTGAGTAAGGAAAAAAGAACTATCCAAATGCAAAATTCTGTTTTATAAGGTGATTTGACTTGCCATTTCCTGTGATTTGAGGCATTTCTAAGGGAATCGTTTCAAAGAAATAAACATTTAAAAACCGTTACTATTGTGAGCAGCGGCACATTTACCATCTCAACAATTAACACAATTTGTTGCAATTTGTGCATCAATAATATGAGTATTAAATGTTTACATCTACGCAGGTTTATATAAGACAACTCTGTCCCGAAAATGCACTCGACCTTTACGTATTCTATGCAGACGACAAGAAGCGATACGATACCTACGTTCAGATGGCTGAGGCGTGTCTTTACTTTGCTCGTAAAGGTATGAATGTGGTGGCATGTCTTCTATGGGCATCCTGGTGTATTCGTCCTCCCATATCATCGTGCCATTCAGATCGACAAGCAAGAAAAGAAGGTAGTCGAATCCGGTAACTATACAATTCACTGAAGGGGCTAGGTTGGCAACGGTTGTATGCCGGTTTCTGCAGAGACATACAAGGACACACCGTACGCAAAAAAATAAATAAATTTGTCAAGAAAAGCCGGTTAATTGACAAATTAGTCTTGCAAATAAATTATTTGGCATTCAAGAAAATTCAAGATAAACCGAGTGTTATTTTGGGCAAAGGGCAATTCAAATTATCCACAGCATCGTGTTTCCCCGACTCTTAACTACACAGTTAGTTTTAATATCATTTACACGTGCGTGGGCCTAGGTGTTGTATGTGTATAAGAGAATTATGGGAATTTGTTACAAGTAAGACTTGCATGTAGTTTTGGAACGTAAGCATTGCATTGAAGAGTCAATTCTCTGAGCATGCGCATTCGCCTCTAGATACATCGTTGTTTGCTCTAAGATTAGACCCTCTCAGGGTCTGGGTATAAAAGACTGGTAATGAAGACTTACAATCTCTCTGAGTCAACAAAAGCGTGCGAGTGGTAGTAGTTGAATTTTGTCAATCAGTGGACAAGTACAAGTTGATTCGTATAAGGCCGTATGGGCGGCCATTGGGTCAAAGAATGTGGCAGCGCAGTATTAGAAGTATTAAAAGACCGAGTCCCCCAAGGGTCAGGGAGGGATCAGTGATCTGATTTTTTTAAAAGGGATATTTAGTTGTTCATTTTTGTATAATATTAGATTGCATTGTGTTGGTGAGTCGAATGTTGTAAATTAAGTTTGATGATAGTTTTGTCAGTTGAACCCTACTGTGCATGAATCCGAAGACAGCAGCGAGACGGTGGGGACAGTCTACTCTAAGATTGGCGCTCTCAGATTGGTGATGAACAGTTCACCAATTGGTCCTTGTGAAAAATCGTATAAATTTCACCGGCTCAAAGAAGCTCACGTGTTAGATTCTGCAAAGCTCCCCGAACAAAAGTAGGTTGACTGACATGGATGAAACAGACGCAGTTGTCATCCAAGGTCTTCATGTGGCTTTGAATGTTTTGAAATGGTGAAATGAAGCCATATTAAAATGGTTAAGGATGTAGCTCAGACAACGAATAGTATGATGACAACAAAAAATGAGGAGTACCAATACGTGTGCAGCTAAAGTTGTTTGTGCATGATTTTGGTTTTATTATAATTATATTGTGCGTATGGAATCCCGTTACAATAAGGGTTGTTGAACCGCGAGTACAGAACCTCTGTGCTTTATTACGATTGACCGGTTGAAGGGTTTCCGATTCATTAAGTGTGTCCAGAAAAAAGTGTCCAGAGTGTCAGGTGTCAGGTTACGGAAACTCCCAGGCTAACCGTGTTGCTGATGGACCTACTTCGCGACATTGGATACTCTCAATTATTATCCTGTTCAGTATAAAGCCCCAAGTGCACTGTAACATTAGTACGTTATCGCCCCTAATGGAGGAAGACAAATTAACGATTTAAATCATATATGTAAAAACACCAAAGATTTAACCAATTAACGCTTAAACCACCTGTTTTTTTCTTATCACCCACCCCAACCCACACAAAATTCTCCCCCCGCTCCCCCTCTCACACCCCCGCCCCTGAATCTTCGAGTACCCAGAGACCTTAGCGAGAGGAGGCGCCCTTGCCAACCCCTGCGAGCAGCCATGATTTGTATGTGGGCAGTTTCTTCTTTATCTACCTAGTAGCGCTTTGCCCCCCTCTGTCTGTCGTTGTTGTGTCTTGTGCTTGCTTACTTAACGAGTCACAGCGCGAAATCTGCACCATCTTTCTCCGACGCGTAAGATACAAGAAAGCATTAGGAAACTTATCCCCTTTGCAATACATTTCGTGCACTTTTCGCCTACTTTCCTTGCCCAAAAAGACCCCTTTCCGCAGCACGGAAAAGGAATGCGGAAACAATCTTTTATTTTCTCACACCTTTTGATACATTTCCTGGGCTGAACGATCGTCATTCGGCGATCGTCTAAAGGCCTCTTTCCGCGACGGAAAGGCGCAGCGAAAGCCATTTCTTGATGCGGAAAGACATCATTGTGCAGTCGTAATTGTAGCTGCAAATTTTGGTAGGCCTACAGTATAATATCATTGAAACAATGTGGTTCGAGAGCATGCATGGCCGTGAGCGAATTAAAGTTTATGAATATAGCCTACATCTTTAATACGATTGCAGTGGTAATAGGATTTATAGGACAACACAGTTAAACGTAATGAGCGATAAATACACATTTACTTCAGGTGAGGTTTTTATTTTATTCACATTCATTTTCATTAACTAGAAAAAGCGCAAACATTACCACAATTCAAGAAACATTTTTAATTAAGTATACTGCAATACCGCAAACAATGTATTATGGTTGGCTATGTACAATTGCATACATAAGATGATCTAATTTATTTAATTTTCAAAAGTGTCTTGGGATCACATACAAATATTAAAATAATGAAATTCATGTTTTGAAAAAAACGAGCTAACAAACTTGTTTGCATTGCAACCTGTTCAGGGAGTGCGGACAATAGCAAAAGCGTTTACCTACTGTAGTGGCGTGCAGTAATGCAGTATCCCCTATCCAATTAACAATTTTTGTTCAAAGCCTTTATATAATATTATTAAAAAAAATATTCAATTGACCTTTCGACTAACTGTTAAGAAACCACACCAGAGGAAGTATTATAGAATCATAATGGTTATTAAAAATACAGAGTTGTCTGCGTAGACAAGGATATGTTAAATTGTAATCTTCCATAGAGCAACCCGTGTACACTAAGATGTTGAACAAAATGTGCTCCAGGCCGGATTCAAACTGGCGACCTCCTGAGTGGATTCTAGGCAAATATATTCTTATGCATTAAATCGGGGGCCGAGTTTATAGCTTGTAAGTCTTAGGCTCGCTTGAAGTTCTAGGATCATTAATGTTTATTAAGAACTACATGTATATAGTTCTAGTCAAGAGACGATATAAATGATTTCATATATTACAACGTCATACTATACATTACTGGCAAAATTACATTGCCTGCATGTCCATATCCTGTTGAACATAGTAGAGAACTAATTCGTAAAGCCGGTAAATAAACAGACTACAGATTACAATAAATGGTGGTTCGGTCTAAGTACTAGTATTCGACTAGATGTTCCATTTAAAGAGGCGACCATGATCGTGTTCATTTTTTTTACCAGAATGTGCACCATAAAATACATGTACATTAAAATATTGTTGACGAATAATGATTATAAATTATGGTGATCGAACACTCCCTATTTATGTCAGGCAACAAAATATGAATAACCACTTTACTTTAATCGCAGAGAAGAAAAATATAGGCATGTTTCATGCCGGGTATATACTATTTCTTAAAATATAGTTTTTTAATTGAAAGAGTGGGTGCAAAATAGTGCCAACTCGCATATTACTGTTTAGGATAAATGGTTTTTCGATCGAATATATATAGTAAATATGGTAAACAAGCAAAAGGTACTTGAGCTAATTCTTTAACACGTGTTTTGTTAGGATAATTCGTACAATTTTTAAATGCAAACCATTTACTTGTAAATTGAGGGTTAGCACTTTACTGCTATTAACATCTTTTTCTATAAACGCCAATCACCTATTTAGTTTTACAATGTAAGGACGAGCCCCTCAGAGGTATCCTCAACAGTGATTAACCACTCTACTAGGGGCTATCCCTCGAAACTGGCCAGGACGGCTTGGGACAATCAGGGGTTACCACCCAACTCTTCTTGAAACTAACTGGGATATACATGTAAAGTGATGACTCTCTGTACATGGGACACACAGCTTTAACGTCCCCTCTGAAGGACGGGATATTCTTGTTTTAGCTAGAAATAATTCGAAACTAGTAAGTAACAAATTGGTCAAAAAAGCGAAGGTTAACACTCTAATGCACAAATCGCTTCAATTCCTTCCTGTAAACGTGGGGATTGCACGCATGCCGCGCGAAAAAGAAAGAAAAAGAAAAGGCTGTTCTGCAATGTGATTAGTTTCAGCTCAATATTGTGTTTCAAAATATTGGATTTTTTTTGTTTTAAATTTACAATATTTGCATATGCTGCTAGCAGAAGACTCTTGTTTAATACATTATAAACTTTCAAGAAGTTACTCCAAAGTCCAAATCAGAACATACATCTATGGGATGATGGGCTCCTCGTCAGCACATTCAGTACATCATGTTAAAACATCATGAAACACATTTTTGGTAAAAATCCTGTACTATCACGAAATAAAGAATCTTTAAATAATCTTAAAGTTTCTCAAACAGAGCCTTCACCATAAACCTAATGTCTTGGCTCCATTGTAAAAGACATCTTGGCAAGAGACCCGTTTTCAACAATATAAAGATCATTCCTTTGATACACTTGTTAAGAAGCTTCGAAAAACATTCTGATGTAACTAACTAGACATAGTGGTACTCATTTTGGTATCAGCGGAAGTGGAAGACTATTGCAGTCCATTGGTACCAAAATCAATTTTTCTCCCGAATGGAAGGGTGGTTGTCACACACCTATCACTTTTGGTCATATAATGTGTCCCAAAATAAATGCAATCCTCGTAGTTGGTGCTATAATTTCAAAATTACTGAGAATTATTCAAATTTTATCACATATTTTGAATGACGAACTTGTTTCGTACATCCTGTCCAATTTTTGTCCGATACGGTTCACCAGTTTTGAAAACAAAGGCTATTATGTAACCCGCTGTCAAATTACCCCATTCCAAGTTTGCATTAGATCGTTGAAGCAGGTTCACCATGAAAAGTTGAATAAAATGTCTTTCAACTACAAAAATCTCCTGGTACTAATCCTGTCTTTTTTAATGTTGAAACGTTGCGAGATATCTGTACGGCCTATCCTTTTCTCAACATACTGTTCAAATTTCATCTGATTTGCTTCACTGTTTTTTAGAACCAAGGCGATTACATAAGTAAGCCACAATTTAAGCCATTCCAAAGTTTGACTGATGAATACACAATCAAGGCATGCTAAAGTATGCAGGTGCCTGTTTTTGTTTTTCCTGTCTCTTTCTTCATCCTTACTACTTAAGTTTGGTTCAATTAACCCAGTATAACCTTGTAAACTAAATATTTTAATATTAAAAACATTTTTAGACAACATGTCTTTGACAAATAAGGGAAATGGTCTCTGTTCACAATGACAAAGTTCTGACATTGTGTTTGATGTAACTCAAGTTTGATTGGTTGTCAGTGCATGGTTTATTTGTGTTGTTTGTTGTGTCTATCAAATGGTCCATATTATAACATATTATATCATAATGGTCTTCAACATCCATTCATACCATTTCCATTTATTTGGTATTTAATACCTCTGCTGCAATTTGCAATATTCACATGGATTTGTCAGACACATTTAAGTTTGTCCAAGTCGCTAAGTTACTATTCTCAATATGAGTAGAGGAAAATACTGCACAGACGATAAAAGACCGTGGATAAAACAATAAGTACAAATATTTTAGTATTAAAATAATTTTGAAATTATAGCCCCAACCATTTCCATTCATTTGGTGTTTAACATATTATATCATAATGGTCTTCAACATCCATTCATACCATTTCCATTTATTTGGTATTTAATCCCTCTGCTGCAATTTACATTATTCACGCAGATTTGTCAGACCCACTGGAGATAAAATTTGGCCAAGTCGCTAAGTTACTATTCTAAATGAGTACAGCAAAAAACTGTACAGACAATAAAAGACCGTAGATATAATAAAACAATGACGGCAAATATTTTAGTAATCTATTTTTTAAAAACAGACAGGATTAGTACCAGGAGATTTTTGTAGTGGAAAGACATTTAATTCCACTTTTCAAGGTGAACCTGTTTCAACGATCTAATGCAAACTTGGAATGGGGGTAATTTGACAGCGGGTTACATAATAGCCTTTGTTTTCAAAACTAGTGAACCGTATCAAACAAAAATTGAACAGGATGTACGAAACAAGTTTATCATTCAGAATCTATTCTAAAATTTGAATAATTCTCAGTAATTTTGAAATTATAGCACCGACTGCGAGGATTGCATTTATTTTGGGACACCCTGTACACTGCCTTTCCTCCGGTGGTTGCTTGCATGAAAGGGAGCGTATAAATTAACATTTGACATTACATTACACCATTAAACAACGTCATACTGTTCTTGTTAAAGGCGAGTGACCCAATCGAATCTTTATCTCCTCACTTTACACCATCATAAGATGAGGTTTTTTGTTTCGGAAGAAATTTCTTATTTTCTCATTGCTAAATTTAAGGCCTGTGAAAAATATCCCTTTGACGTTATGAACAAAAAAGTCCCCAAATTTGGTCGACCCCGCCCACAAGCTCTCTACCCTATAGCCCAATTTTTATTGTTATTTGGTACTCATTTATGCTTCTACTATCCACAGAAATTGGACCAATATAACTCATGGTTTGTAAGCTTCCCGCCAAAAAAAAAGTTGTCTCAGAAGAAATATGAAAAATGCAAAATGACACCCTATTTTTCATTTTTTTCTGATTTTTAAAAGAAAAAAACGAGGGAGTAAAAACTTATACGGTCAAAGACCAATTTTAAACAAAATGCGCGCAGTCTTCTGAGACAAACTTTATTTTCATAGCCTAATCAGATGTCTTTGGTGATATGCTTTCCACGCGAGGGAGAAAACATGATCATGATCGGTCACTCGCCTGTAACGATTTGTGGAAAATACATAAATTCGATAGTACAGATTCAACTTCGATCGTACAAATTCAACTTCGATCGTACAAATTCAACGTGTTTTGATATTTTCTTCTCTACATGTCATACATCCCTGTACATTATGATCACATTGAACCATCCAATAGTTTTATGACCTCTATTTAAGGTATAAAAGTTCCCGTAGTTATTTATGGTCATGGTGGTTTTTGGCTAACGTATATGAAGTTAGTAACGCGAACTTCAAGATCCGGGGTCTAGATCGGGGTGGGGATCACATATATGAAATGGATATGGGTGTAAAAAATGGGGCCTTTTGGGGAAATTTTGCAAAAAAAAAAAATAACCCCAAATTGTTTTGGTATTGTGGTTCTTGGGGAGAAGACATAATTTTCGCATTTTTGTTTTTTTGGGGATGAACACTAAATGGAATTGCCAACAGCAACAACCACCTCCTATACCACATAGATAGAATTAACCTGCTCATGATATTATATAAGTAGCGTGGTCACGAGCAATACTTTATCATTAATATTTGGCCATAGTTTATATATAACATATGCATGGTAGGTACGAAGCATCTGTGGGGGGGGGGGGGTGGGTAGTTACAAGCCCGTAGCCAGGTGATGCGATGTATATGTGGGAAAACCTTTATCCCTCTGGATCCCGGATCGCTTCTGCCACCGTTGCCAATGGTATCCTGGTATCATTGGATGGGGACATTAGGTCTAAAGATGCTGTATGCCAAAGTAGCGAGTACGAATATATTGTGATATAAAAAAAAATAACATTTGGTAAAAAAGTTTCACATTCGACAAACGTGTCTCCTGGCAAAAAATGTCAAAATTTTAAGGAAAAGATCCACTCTCGAAGCAAAAATTGCTCCCCCCCCCCAAAAAAAAAAAAAATTAAGTAATTTTGTAATGACTTAGGTTGCTCGACTGAAACGCAAGAAAGTACCCACCAGTTTACGAGTATTATATATGTAAATGTAACTTTTGTAAGATCTTTTGACTGAAAATGAAGAGAAAATGAGAAGTAGTGGAAATGTCCAACTGACTTGGACTCGAAACTAGAGCCCTTTTAGATGACTATTATCTTATTCCTTTGTGTAAAACTTTTTTTCAGTATTCAACGCAAGAAGTACTATGCATTTTAGCTATTTAAGGAAGTTTGTAGATGGAAAATGGTGCCGGTATGCCCATTTAAATGTTCTATGATGCATTTTAACATATTATCTTATCAACATGCTTAAGTTTTTAGGGTTACGGTTCGAATTTAGGGTTAAGGTTTAAAGTCATGGATAGAAGTTTATGTTAGAGTTAGATTTAACCGTATAAGCCCATAACCTAACTCTAACCTTAACTTTATAACAGTCCTTTAATTATTTGACCCAAATTCAAATCACAATTAATTTAATAAAAATATTATTGGCCCTTTAAATAGATAATAAAATACAATTGATAAAAAACAGTAAGCTGACCGATAGCTTGGGCTGTGCGGGTCGGTTCAAAGATTGCAATAAGCAGTCAGGCACGGAAGCGTTACTTGCCGGTATATCGCGATATAAACACAAATTCATAAAGGTTATTAATTGCATTTGGAAACAAATATACTCCGTTGGTAAAGAAAAAAAAAACTAAAGACAAAGAAATACAAAAACGCAATCATAACAGCAAATATGACTGAAATGTTAATTATTGTCTTCTGTCCCGGCCACAAACCAAGCCGGAACACCATCGGGTACTGGTCTAACCACCGGATGATGTTCGGTAACCCTCAACACACATGCCTGTTGATATGATGATAATGTGTTAAAATGCATCTTATCTAATTTTTTTTTGAGTCGTGTGAAACTTGGAGACTCCCAGGACAACCGACGGTTCTTCAGTTGCTTAGGTTGGGAATCAGTGGAATCGTCATCGTCTGTCTCGTCTGAAGAATGTGATTCCATCATTGATAGTACTCGTTTCGCATTTTCAACTTCGCTGTCGTTCAAGATATTCCCTATTCCATGTCGGTTTTCCAAAAGTTTGGGGAACATATTCACACGTCGATCCCTTTTCTGTACGAAGCAAAGTTGAGAAAGATAAAAAAAGTTATTGGTTTTAGTGATTATTCGATATTAATTAATTTTAAAAATCAAATTTAGTGAAGTACTGCGTGATATTTGGCTCGAGGGAAAAATATTAAAGTAAGAATGCAGTCAAATCAACTTTCGATTTTTATTTTCATTTATACACAATCATCTACAAAGTACAGTCAAGTTTTGGAGACATGTCTTGCAATGAAGTTGAAAGAACTTCAACATTAGGAAACAACTAGAAATTATTTGTCTCGCTTTTTTAGTACACGATGGCGCGCTATATATCCTAAGTTACAAACACGCCTTTTCAAACGCAAAACGGTTTTTACCTATTTCTCCACACCGGATTGTTTTGTGTTTAAGACTACGTTTTTCGGCACGCAATGAGAAAATAATGGCTTCAGTTTTTTTGAAAGGTTATCTCCATCAGTAAGAGAAAAAACAAGTGAAAGATCAGCTTTTTGGATTACAAAAATTAAATTTCAAAACGGGTTCACATCTTGGGCATGATTACAAGCTTATGCATATTTGACGAAAAGGATGACAACATGTCAAGATTGCCTTTTAGATACTTCAAAATTCAAATCATATTACAAAACGCTAGCAAAATAAGTAAATTCGCTATACCAATAATATACATACCATGAGTTTCCTACTCCGACGACGTGCCCTCGTTTGTTTACGTGCGTATGTTCCGTTACTTTGTGCTGTCTGTTTATCTTTTTGAGACCGGAACATTGTTGCTATGGCTTCTGTAATTGTAAAAAAAATATTAAATTCAGTCCTTTACAGATTAAGATCATGAATTAAATATTGTATTCATTTATTTTACATTACGAACAGCCACTTCTTGATAAAAAAAGCTTTATAGACTTGGTTCTTTCTATTCATTTTTGTTTATACCGTCAGATCGGCCAGTTAAAACTATGGGCCCGAGGTGATTACAAATGGACTATAGTAGATTCGCGCTGATAGGCTAACATTTATTCTGTCAGGGGGATTAAGATTAATTGAGGGGCAGGGACAGATTTTTTTTTTCCGAAAAATATATATATTCCAAGTCAAGCAATATGTCTGTTCTATGGCCAAAGAGCATATGGTGCCATGCAAAACTCGAGACAAAACTACAAACGCAATGCATACCATATTAGTGTAAGCTGTGTGGCCGGCAGGTGGAATTGAATGCCATTGAATGGCGTCAGACATGCCCATCCAAGATTTGAACGGGTGATTAGTGGCATGTCTGTTTTCTTTATGTTGGCAGTTGGTAAAGCGACTGGCAAGGATTCACTGATGACCGGGATCAGAACGTGAAGAGGATTGCTCCAAAACCCCATAACTCTGACAAATTTGTTCCAATATGTGAACAAGACTGACACGGCACGGAGAGATCATACCCAGGGGCTTGTAGGAGGAATTATATACCAGCCCCTTCCAAGGATGTGCTAGGGCGAATATCAAGAGTAGTACTATCACCGTTTGAAGCTGATCCCCTTTCGGCTGAACAAACTGCCAAAGGTGAGGAAGTTTCGAGAGGATCTCCCCGGAAAAGATCAAAACCTGGCATACTCTATTGAATCCACCGTATTGACCCATAACAGCAAGAAAAGCATGATCTAACCATCCGAAAGCTCCGAGGTGGTGATCAACAGAACCTCCACCACAGCCAAACGTCACACCCAACCAAATGGCAAGTGCAGCAAGAAACCAAGAAGATCAAACTAGACCATAAGGGGTATAGTGGTGACCCTGTTTTCACTCCGCCCCTTCAACATGAACGAATTGGAACCGGTATTGCTAAACTTCAAAACCAGGAAGCAGTAAGCCTTAACAACATCTCTACTGAGCACTAAAAAATCTTGGTCCAGTAGCACGAGGAATGGCTTCTTGAGCTCTACATTGCGGCCTATTGCCACAGGTTCCCAAAGATCTGGAGGAAGAAAAGCACACGTTATGGCACTCAAAAGCATGGGAACGATCCATCCATCCCAAAGAGAGCTACAGGCCCATATCACTCCTTAGCCATTAACCTACAATCTCTTGACGTCTCTGACTCAATCGTATCGCACAGTATAGACGAACACCTCATACCAGAACAGCAGGTTCCGGTCAGGCAAATCAACAAAAAAGCAAGTATTCAACCTAACTCAAAAAACACATCGAGGATTGTTTCGAGAAGGGTTTTATGGTAACAGGAGATGTGTTCGTCGACCTATCAACAGCGTACGACACTGTTAATCACAGATGCCTACTCCATTAAATTCTGGAAATTACCAAGAACATCCGTTGACTGAGCTTATCAGAGGATCGCTGGCAAACAGGAGGTTCTTTGTTCAGCTAGGAGCGAAAGAAGAGCGATGGCGTGGATCAAGACTTGTCTACCACAAGGGAGTGTGCTTTGCACTCTCCTGTTCAACATACCAACGACCAACCTATCAGTGCAGGAACCTGTCGTTTTATTTATGCATACGATCTTGGAATTAGCGCACAAGATGCCCCGATGACAGTGGTTGAAGCGAGACCTCCATAAAGTTTGGATGAACTCACTCCTTATATGAGGAAAACCACATACGTGCAAATCCATCGAAGGCACAGGTGTGTGCTTCTCATCTACTAAACGTGATGAACAGCCCAACGTCAGCTTAAAGTTACCTCGTCTGGAAGCCCTGGAGCACTGTGATAACCCTGTCAGGCGAGGAGTTACATTGGACAGCACTATCTATTATAAGACCCACCATCGGAAGACGAAGGTAAAGTCTGTCACTCAATACATCTGACAAACTCACTGGCACAAGATGGATCGGGTGCTCGCCCACCATACCCTAAGATCGACGGCACTTGCCGTGCTACTCATGTGCAGAGTATGCTTATCCTGTATGGGAAAGATCCAAAACCCATGCCAAGAAGCTTGATTCCTAGAGTTTAACATGCTCCTGCCGGCTTATCACAGATACCTCCGTCCAACACCAACGAAAATGTACATCTAGAAGGAATTGCTCACCAGACCCCGTCGTAGCGTAGCGAGAGGCAGCAAGAGCGTAGCGTTCCAAGTATCTATGTGAAGCACCCTATGTCGGACAGATACCTGTGACAAACCGCCTTAATCAGAGAGAGAGTTTCTTAGCAAAAGTCCCAACCCTCTTGAAAACAGTCTCGAACGAGGTTCAGAGAGTCGCCTGTGGAGGGAAAGGCTTGCCATCAACCAAGTAACATCTCATCGGTATTAACCTGTGGGAGCATTCTCCAACCTGGAGCTGATCCTCATGGGCCGAATGGCAATGCCTCAACAGATTGAGAACCAGAACTGGACGATTTAAGGTTTCTTGCAGAAGTGGGGCAACATGGAAGCAGATAAGGATATTATCTGTGGTTGTGGAAACAGACAATGGACAATGGAACACCCTCTGGTCTGCCCACTGATGGAGCAACCATATGCACAGACTAAGACCTTGCGGAATTCAGTGAAGCAGCCAGACGGCTGTACCTTCCTGGCTGGATCATATTTGAGGAACCACAGTGTTTGACACGATAAGAAGAAGAAGTGGTATTAATAGGGCTAATCTTTGCAAATGTGTCGTTCTTTCATCCCTACGAAATAAAAGGCGTATTTTTTCGCGAATTAAACGCTGGCGCAAGTCACGGCCCTATTCCATGCATGATGAAGGGTCCAAAAACGTTTTCCCGTCTGCCCCATCAGCTTGAATCTACGTAGTGCTATTTTGCTGAGGGAAGTAGTTAAGTTTTCTGTTTCGTTACATTATGATTATGCCTAAGCTTTTAATCAATCAGATAACAAAATTTTATGACAGTAGGACCTATATAAAGGAATTACCATAGCCATATGAAGATGAAATTTGATTTTGTTAAAAGCACTTGAGGGAAAAAATACCCCTGCCCCCTTCCCCGTCGGTACGCCACATTCGGCACACACCACACACACACACTACACACAACACACAACATACACAAAAACACACACACACACACACCCCAGCTTACAAGAGATAAATTGTGGGAGTATTGCTTCACATCTCTTAAAAGTCACTTTTTAGGCATTTTTTAATAAAAACACACTATTTCAAAAACTATATAGGTACGAATGTCATAACTATATAGTTTTTAAAATTATCTCTTAAATAGACATTTTTTTAGACATTTTTACTAAAAAAGACACTTTGTTCATTTTTTTACTAAACTACTCATTTTCTTAGCCAAGAGGATTGCGCCGCAGGCCTATATAGTTACTAAACTAGAAAAATCCTCTTTTCTACTCTTTTACGGAATAAACCTCAATACTAGATTATGGTTTATTCCGTTATAGGGCAAAAAAGTAACGTAGTAACTCTAGTAAAATACTCCCACAATGTAAGAAAAATACTCCCACAATGTAAAAATACTCTCCCAGAATATATCTCTTGTAAGTGCACACCTACACATGTGTGTGTGTGTGTGTGTGTGTGTATGTATGTATGTATGTATGTGTGTATGTATGTATGTGTGTATGTATGTGTGTATGTATGTGTGTATGTATGTATGTATGTATGTATGTATGTATGTATGTATGTATGTATGTATGTATGTATGTATGTATGTATGTATGTATGTATGTATGTATGTATGTGTGTATGTATGTATGTAGGTGTGTGTATGTACGTACGTATGTACGATTGTTGTCAGATTTTACGTAGGACTTACTCTCCACTTCTCCTTTGGTAAAGTTATCCCTTCTATATGTCCGCAGAACCTCCTGGCATAACGTTCTCACCTGTCCTCTGTTCACGTCGGCACTCAGCCTGTAAAACAATATAAACAATATAACTATATTAACATGATCAACATGAAATCTTATCAACGTAAAATATACACAGAAAAGTTATTGAAAGATCAGTAAAATTTTGTTTTATAATGAAGGCATTTGTATACACCGAGTGTTTCATGGTTTAAAAAAACAAACCTGTATAACTACAAGCATTTACTAACAATGCATGTAAATCTGAGATGAATGATCGGTAAATTAACGAAGATTTCTTAACAATGTAAACAAACTTTTAAAAGTTTGTCTTCAAAATTCGGTACCTGGAAAGTGCATAAGTGATTAGCGTTATTTTAAACAACTACCTATTGAGCTTTAACATCCAAGATCTGAATAATAGCACATGTAGAGCTTTTTTGAATATATGGAGCGCCAATTGAGTTTGTTTATATCGTTTTTGGGAAGGGATATTCGTAAAACTTGTTTTCATTCACACCCTAAGAAATATGAACTATAGACCAACCAACGGTTCAGTGGATAGTAACGGATGTGGCTATGCGTGTGATATGTGACACTGAGGGAGATTTATCCATCAGATCCTGGACTGATACTTTATACTGATTTGCTCTTATTTTACTTTGTTTGTTCTGTATTGGTGGCTATTAAAGCTATTAAAATTATAAGTTTGATTTGTACTGATATTGTAATTATAAGTACATACGTTAAGGTAAAGTCGAAGGGTTGATGTGTTTCTTCTTCTACCAGCGCTCCGTATGTCTTCCTCACGGCTCTCTACAAAAACAAACACATAATGATAAAAATTGATCACCACTAGCGCCGGAATCGATCAATCTACGCTGAAAAAAATGCTTCCTAAACTTTAAAACAATTGGGGATATTTAAGCGGAGTAACTGAACAACCCCTGTTGTTTAAAATACTTTTAATAGTCTTTGTTTTCCTCCATCTTTCATCCATCCATCCATCCGGAATGCCTAAATATTACACGTTTCAAAGGCCCTTTGTGTACCCGCCGTGGTCGTTTACCAGGGTAATAGTCAACTATGCGCACTACTACGAAAAAGTGGTCAAATTTTGAAAACGAACAGGATTAATTTTGACCCTTTTGTGGTTTGAAGTTTACTCATATTTATTGTAGTTTCGTAAAAACTATGTTAACAATTCATTGTAAACTAATATGTCATTAGAAAGCGCAGTTTCTGATTGTCTAAATTTAAAAAAAAGAATTCTTGAATTTGATTGTGCCAAACCCAAGCTTTACTAATTTGGATAAAACAATCCATTTTCCTGACTGCACACATCTGGGAAACGCGATAGTTTCTATTTACACCAAATCAATAATGCATAGCGAAGAAAGCCTCCATTTGTTTGCAACTTTCATTGTCCAAATGAAGTTTTACATTTATATTTACACTCAAAATGCATCAATCAAGAGCGAAATTTTAAATGCTGACAATTTCAAATGACTGAATTTTGACTCTAGCACTGTTTCCTCTGGTAGACATCTCTTATAAGAAACACTTCATTGCATGCTGTGCAGTGTCTGAACAAACAAAATTGCCGAAAAAGTTTGTGATGTAAAATATAGTAATGTTATATATTGCTTGATGAATATAGAAAGATGAACTTAATAACTATCGTTTGATTTGTACTGACTTCTTGAGTTGAATGTAATAGCTACGCTTTCATTTTTTAGAATAAAAGTTGGAAACCAATGGAGGCTTACTTGTTCATGCATTATTGATTTGGTGTGGATAGAAACTGATGCAAGTTACTTAGATGTGTATAGTCAGGAAAACGGGCGATTTTATTAAAATGAGGTTTGGCATGTGCAAATTTTAAAATTCTTTTTTTAAATTTGGACCTTCAGAAGAAATTGCTCTTTGCAATGATATATTACTTTACAGATAATACCTTTAAGATTTTTTACTAAACCATGACAAAATGAGTAAACTTCTTTTTGAAGCTTTTTTGAATCAGCCTGTAAGACTGCCGCTGAGTTGGCTTCAATACCATTGAATACGTAATGCGACGTCCCAACGTGTTATTACTGAAAGAGTTAGCTCAACGCGTTGCTATTTTGTCCAAATTGTTGTTCAAATTTTTACAACGCGTTGTATCAACACCTAATGGCACGTTGGCTTGCCACATCCGTCCATCCATCAATCCCTCTATAATTCATATCATCTATCTGCACTATATTATCTAACATCTCTCGTACGTACACCCGTATGTTTTTTTAACTTTTCATGAAAAAGTCCCATTGCATGGTTTCTCTTTTCAACTGCAAAACAGTGTTGAAAAATATGGCCGCGTGATGGCGTTCAGATGGCTATTTTTTAGACATTAAACAATTCATATGGCATTCTTGGCATGTTTATGTGGTGCAAAATGTTCAGAAAAGTACTAAATTTCGAAATACCAATTTTATAGTGTGCTATTGTCATCTAAGACTAAGTCTTTTAAAAAAGCTTTACGAACTTAAAGTGTTCAAAACATTAAAACTTACTGAGCATGCCAGAGATACTGCCACAACTCTTTTTCTGCTCCGCTTGCATCGAATGGCGTTTGTGGTTCGATGCGATGACATCAACTCGTGGAATGTTTCGTTCAGCTTCTTTACATTTTGGTTAATTTCTACCAGTAACGAGTTGTTCTGTGCGGGGAAAACAGTTAATTTCATTTGTTTAAACATTTTTAAAAGAGGCCGAGCTATATACATATACATATTATACGACCTTATATGCGACTACGGTATAGGGGAAAAACGCTATTCATATGTACTCATTAATACGTTAGGGAGAAAAACTCTTTCCCCCTAACGTCGACGCGTCATGTATTGTTTGCGCTTTATTCCGTAAAATGATCTGAATATTAATTTTATGCAAATTAGTTCTAATCTACTAAATTAACAATATATATGAATATTAATTAATTTGAATTTTGAATAACTATAAGAGCTCATTATAACCTAGTGAATAATTCAATTTTCCCCTATGGTTCATTTTATTATTATTATTATTATTAATAATATATATATTTATATTAATATTCTCTTGGCGATCACAGAAAAAGTATATCGAGGTGTCAGTGGCACAAACACGTAAGGACTCTTTGATAATGAGTGCTGGTGCAATCTTTATTAGGTTTGGCGGGCTTTTTAGTTCGCGCCCTCGAATTAGTCTCTATGCTAATAAAGTTTTGGCAACCTGGCGCACATCATCATTTATGAAGGACGTTTAGGCCTATTATACATGCAACCTTTCTCAAATGCATGATGTGGACAAACAGCTGCTGGCCAATCATGTATCTGACACTACCGACCTCATATGGGGATACCTGAATACGTACCTGTAGCTGTACCTGCATGCGCATGGCAATTTATTTCGTATCTCAGAAATGTCAGTGTGCTTCATGAACGTAAACTATATCATTAAATATCGTTCGCAACACTTTGGGACCAAATTGATTCTTGTTATCACGGTCATAACTACCTTTCTGTATCGTCCCGAGATACCCGAGGACGCAGTTCCTTGGCGTAGTTCAAATTTCAGTTGCGGTACACTATTACACTAAAATGGTCAGTGTGACTCAAAATGGTTAATACTCATTTCGATAATGATTTTTATAATACGCAAAATAGCTAAATAATATATGCTTTAAATTGTCCCAAATACCATTAACTTATTCCATTTATGTTAACAGCACAAACATACGTTATATTAGGTTAAGGTAAATTGTGCAAAAAGCAGTAACAATTTATTTTACAACCTTTCTTGTAATTTAATTGATTGTTGACATTGTAATTCTTGAAACTTTAAGTGAAACAGACACAAATCAGTTCAGTTAAAGGAAGATGACCCGATTTAAGTCTATAAATTGTTCATCTTGATAGAATGCCCTTCGCACTAAAACCACATTTGTAAAGTTTCGCGCTGATATTTCAACCCGTTTTGATATGACAGCTAAAAACGTAATTTTGTAATCTCCATAGAGTACTCTGTAAGATTAATATTGGTCGACCAAAATTGGACCTATTTTCGCTCATAACATCCAAACCAAACATGCTTTAGGTTAGCCCTAAGATTTCACAGTGTAAATGAGAAAAATCGTAGTTTTCTTCTGATACCAAAATTTTGATCACTTATGGTAAAATTTGGGGTCCCTGGGGACGAGGTTATTAGCGACCGGACCACGGACCTTTAATAACAACAAGACAGTTTGTAAATAGTTTTGTATTTGTAGCAGTAATTTAGTAATTGGGAACTGTTTTTGTCTTTCATATCGTACGACTTCTCTATGGTAGGTCAGTGCCCCCGGGCGCTTGTCTTCATAGCTTAGCTTCCATGGCGTAACCAGGGGTGGGGAGGGAGGCAGGGGCAGCTCCTCCCTTATGGGGAATAACCGGAATCATGGCCCCTTCTTTCCCCCTCGGAATTAGTGATTGAACATGTGCCAATTTAGTAGAATTTACAGTGAAAACAACATCGGCTATACTGTACTAACAATATGCTTTCCCCCTGAAAATATATGTACCCCCTTTCCCCTGCAAAAGAGCTTGTTACGCCACTTTTAGCTTCACATCAAAGGCAAGAATCAACTTGAACAACACCCGCCATGGTAGGCCAAGTTCGAAACGTAAATTGATTAGAATCAAAAATACAGAATAAAATAAAGTTAAAAATAAAACGTATTTGTATTACTAGTCGCTCTCTCGTGACTTTAAGCCAGTGGAGATAGGCCTTCCATTATTGCCATGATGTACTGAAAAGAAAGATACAGCAACTTACCGGCGATTCAACAGCCATGACACCGCTCCATTCTCCGTTGTCAGATTCTGTGTCAGTGCTATAATTCAAGAAACTATTCCGATTCATCGCAAAACAGAACTCCAGCACCCAAAAAAAACCGGAATTAGTGAAGACTGTGAGAAAACTTTAAATCGTTAATCTGTATGGTGAACGGCCTTTTGGTGGAAGGTACTCCGCGGAACTATAGGTATAAAAGTATAACTGTCACAATTTCAATTTTAAAATTCTGCGCCTGTCAACCATGGAATTGTGGGAAATTGTCAAGTAACCAATTACAACCTAAGATTTCCCCAATCGCGGATCTGAAACCAGCTGTTCTGTAATTCAAAGGACGAACACTTCAAGGATGAATGAGCTGTGGACATCATGATGAGATAAACACGATTTCTGATTATCCGTCTGTGCGTACTCCCACATGAGTGATCCTTGAAGTTTGTTCAGCATTTAAGTTATTGTTTAGACATATATCTACAGGAGAACTGCCAGTGCTACTGTCCACCATGGGAAAGGTAGGAATCTTGCTTATTCATATATTCTGGTTCAGTAAATATCCCTCGCCTTACGGGGGGGGGGGGGTCCCGCTAGTGAACTTTCATCCGCCCGGTGCGCTAAAACGCCAAACAGTTTCTAAAATATGTCAAAAGAATCCGGGTAATTGTTTTCTCATCGTTTCCAGTCATTTTAGTAAAACCTTGGTTAGGGTACACTCTAAATACACCTAGTCATATATACCTTGTAAAATAATGACTTGGTTCTAGTCAATTTTAACTAGAAATTAGTTGAATGCGACAAGATTCTGGTCGAATTGAAGAAATTAATGTATTTATATGTTAACAAAAATGAAATTAAATTAGGACTTTATTCCGGTGAAATACATTGAATTATTTAAATTGTTGTATCAGTCATCCAATATGATATTTAATAAGATATTTTTGACAAGAAAATCTAGTTAAAATTTTCGACTAGATTTACTTAGTAAAGTCATATTTTACTTGGTATCTAGTCAATATGACTAGATCAGTTTAAGAGTGTATATTAAACTTAAAGATGATGGGTAGGGGTGCCACGGTGATTAATTGGTGCTACCCAAGAATATTTTCTTGTCAATTTTGAAAATATTCTGCACAGTATGGTCCTACAACTGTATGTTTGTGTAAAACTAGTCAATTGGCAACATTAAAAGCTAAAAAACTACATGAAAATTTTAGTGCAACATTTGATTTTCGCTTATTTTTAGTGGAAAATGACAATTTTGTCGACTCGTGGATTTTATGACGTCATTGTGATGCCATACTAGGGATGTTGCTACTTATTTTGGTATCAATGTAAGAGGAAGGCCATAGCTCATGATCCACTGGTATCAAATCATAAACATAATGAATTCCCGAGGAAGTGGTAACCCACTTGATAAAGTAAACCGTGTTACAAAAAATGGTATAGACGAGGGACTATATTTTGTTACCCATTTTCTTCATTTTCCCATCTATTCGTTTACGTGAAAAGTGACACGTACCCTTTGCAGTTGTAAAATCACTATGGTCATTATGAGAGCTCAATCGTGTAAATAAACGATTTCAAATATTGCTCCACAAATGTGTCGATTGTTTACTTAGAAATAAACAATGTTTCTAATAGTTCCCCATTCATGCCTATGAAGGGATATTGTATGCTTATGGTAACATTTATCTCATATACAAGAAACTGATAAACAATGTCATGCTAAAGGATGTTAGATATAAAGCGAACACTTGCTTTACATAAGCTGACATAAACTACTAGGTTCGAGAAAACAATCACTTTTTAATGTAACCATTAGGGATAAACCGTGATTGTTTTTGAGATGTGTCGTAATGGACCCGTAAGTAAAATTTCACGCTATACATGGTGCGTATGGAATACTTGTGCATCTCTTCACTGCATATTTGATGGGTAAAATGAGTTCATATTTCGACAAGCATGACAAACTTTGATTCAAATAAAGTTTACAAAAGTTGAGTAAAAAATAACCAACACAATCGGCCAGTGTAATTTCATGTGAGTATATGCAATTATTTAGATATTTGGGTGTATTTGAAGAACATACCATATTCGAACCGACAACATCTAGATAGCGCTCTTACAAAGTAACAGACTGAGCGATGACTTAGGTTTCACGATGTTTGGCGCTTTCCTAGCGTCAGGTATCTGAACGGTATTTCATTATAATAACGGCATTTCGTGCGCTAAGAATTACAAGGTTCTAACAGACTTTTTGTGAGATAATAATATCTTTGAAATTTACATTTGCTAAGATTCACAATGCTATACAATTTGTTTGGGTTTAAAAAATGTAAATGTGTTTAAATGACCCATTTCCGGTAAAATATATTTTGTTTTTATATTGTTTTTTTTTTTGTAAACCTAAAACGTCCATATCTGAAAATGACCAAAACCGTCAGTTAGAACCTTGCAATCCTCAGCTCGCTATTACGCTGTATTAGAGACTAGAATTATTTTACATAGTATTACCAAAACTACCTAGCGTATTCTCAAATCACTGTATATCCTAGTTTGAATTTATAAGAAATAGAGTTAGTGTGTAAAGTAGATTCAGCCTATTATTTCTGAAACATTGTAGACCGGAAAAATTAGGCAGGTAGGTCGGTTTGTTGATGCATTCATCTATTACTAACACAAAGGACTATAAGAAGTATGCAGAGTGTGATTTATTTATAAAAAATATAGGCCATAGCTTTCAGATATGTCAATTATATTTTATGCTGGATTTTATGTACAGTAAATTTTTTTACAGAATTAGGGTAGGTCGGATTATTCCAATCAAACATTTTTTTAGATCTTACAATGATTTAAATATGATTATGAGCAAATGTCAATTTATGGTTATCACATGTGTTTTGCGCATCAGTCCATGGGTCATACACATAGTTGCTGCTCATGTCAAAATAGTAAACCCGATTCAAATAACATTTGAGATTGAGCTGCATAGGTAAAAGTTTTTTCGAATAAAATAAGAAAATTCATTGTTGTACACGGGCAGTGTACATATTCACGTATTAGCAATTACAAAAAAATCAATAAAAACATAATGGACGAATAAGATTAGTAGGCGTTGGTGGGCGATGGATTAAACTGATTCCTAATTTCATGTAGATATCAACAGGTTATATAGGCATGATAGGTAAATGATATCAATAGCTCCCCATGTGTAAATGGGAGTGTATGTGCAGTCTTTATCGTTACACGTATATGTGTAGCGGTGAATTAGGGACTGCTCTATTTATCCCATCAAAATAAGATAATACTAATATTTTTTGTCCCTGTTTTCACTGAAATTGCTGAATTAGCATAATAATATCAATTAACACGAGACCCATTAATATCTAAGAAGTAGGCACAAAACTTTAAAGACTTGAAATTTAATTTATAATGGATTTAGTTTTTAAACTTATTAGGCCCTAGATACTGATTTTAATCTTTTCTCATTTTTGTTCCAAATAATAGGTCTCTTAACTTTCTTTGAATTTAGAGAATGTACTTGAAAAAATTGGCGTGCGCAATTGTACTTTTTACATATAGAATAATAAATACACTTCTCTGTGAATCATGTTGTGAATATTTCCTTTACAGGCAGGGTACAATAAGAGAATAGTGTATATAGTTAAAGGTACATCGTACCGTTTAGGGTAGCAAAATGTTATCAAAGTACTGTTTTGGGTGTATTTTTACAAAGTCACTAAATTACTTAACGGTAGGAAACTTAAACCAAACTGCGTTTTATGGTAGCAAAATCATCCAAAACTTTTTGTTTATGGTAGCAAATTCAAGCAAATTACGTGCTTAGGTTTGTGAAATCCGCGCTTAGGGTACGTTTTGGGAGGCCACACACAGCATGATATCCACTCGAATCCCATTTCCCCCCCGGTTTACTAGTTCGTCATAAGCCAAATTTGTCTTCAAATCCAGAGGGAATGCCCCGGGGCCGGGGAATGCGAATATCATTTGCCCAATAATTGTTGTATAATTATGTGCTATTTTTGTATTTTTTACATAAAGGAAAAAGCAAAATTCTGTCGACTTTGTAAAACATCTTTCTCAAAAAGTGGGTTTTACTCCACTTGAGGATCACAAGATGTAAGGCCTTGATAGATCATCTCAGAAGATATCATACTAATTCCGAGAGTGGTCCCAACTTGAACCTGCTAACGCCGATCAATTTGCTCACCGTGTTCATAGTAACGTTGAAGAACCTAGTGCTTCTGAGACTACAAATGATTAAGGTATTAAAAACGTTATTTGCGTTTTCGATAAATTACCTTCTTACTTAGCGTGTCCACAAGTCACTAGTAATGGCTTGTGGTGGTGTTATGATTTTATTCAGGCTGAGTAGCTGATCCGGGGCGCGTGTACAGATTATCCAGATGAGCACCCAATAAATTCCCAGCAAGTGACGCCACCGGGATTCTTCTTGGTAAATTTGCGCCACACAGGAAAGCACCCTAACCGCTCCAAAGTAACCAAAGGAAGTTATAGCATTTCGTCAAATAACACTATGGAAATTGGGGGGTTGCCAAGGGGCCGTTGTCAAGGAGTTTTTTTTTTCACTGCATAGAGCGAGATTGTATATCACCATATGCGATTGAGTCTATTCTTACAACAACATTCGGTTCCAACATATTGCTGATCAAATTTGGACACAAAACTTGGTAATCGAGCATTTGTCCTATACTTTACATTTTTTTCAAAGCAGTAATAATTAACAATACTTAAAAAATAGTACAGTTCTATGGAGTATATTTCTTAAAAAGTGAAAATTGTATATTACTAGCTTCTAATGTACCTGCGGTACCGTTCTTATTTGCATTTCTTTATTTCTCACCCTAAAATTCCATTTGAATGTATATCAATATTTTATCATCCTGCCTACACTAATGGAAACTTATTTCTAGTTTTTTAACAAAGTAATTAAGGCATTTTCAACCAATCTTTCAATTATTTTATTAATAAATACTATACAGGCACGGAATGCAACATTCATATAAATAGCTCTCTCGACGTACAGGGTTATCTCTCAGTTCCTCAAACCGGCACAATACATCCCTTCTAAAATTACTTATTTTAAAATTTCACATAAACCAATTTTTCTGATTGGACCAATTTTTGAGACAGGCTGTAGTAAAACAAAGTAACTAGAAATTAAACATTGTTGTATAGAATTAAACTTGACAGATTTAATAAGACTAACCTTTCAAACGTTATATCAGTTACCATTTTTTTTTTACTTGGCCATCACAGGCATATTTCAATGACCCCAGGGGATCGATTTGAAACAATAGCCGAAGGCCGTATCATGGTATATATTGTATGGGTAACATTATGTGAAATCATTTTGACAATTTTCCAAAATAAGGATACCTCACGCACATCTAGGATCACCTTTTAAAGGTAGGAAACCCGATCGCCAACCCTTGTCCATCCATTTTACCCCATTGAAATGTTGGTATGATATGCCATGTTGTAACGTTTTTTAAACTTAAACTATTCATCTTGAAATTGTCAAGAAATTTTGTAATATATATCCGTTGGCTTGAGAACAGGTATTTTGACAGAAAAAATCATCAAAACGTCGACAAAAGTGGCATAATGTCGCCGTTTTCTTTTTATTTTCCCTTCACAAGTATGACCGTACTAAAACTCGTCCATTGCTTTTGGATTCTGTACATCATCTTCTAATGTAAACTTCCTCATATGATTCAAGTTGTGTGTATGCAGATACTGCAGTTTTTACCGTCTCAATTAAAAAGAAGATATTTCAGAAGATATGACCACAGTATTCACATCCATGTGTGATACGCTGTGCCCTCTTAAAAGTGAGTGACCTGATCAATAAAATCCGATTGCTCATATGATGTTTCTCCCTCACGTGGAAGTAGTATCCCAAAATATTTGTTACAATTCGAATTCAATCGGTCCAGCCGATAGAGAGTAAGAAGCAAAGGTGTGCACCGTTGGCCCATGACGGTGTGTGTTATAAATGTGGTATAGACCAATATCGAAATAAACATTTCCTGTGCCTAAAATTTCACTGTGTTATTGGACAAAATCATGAAACTTCTTCTAATATCAAAATCTCAAATTTGATGGAGTAAAGTGGGTATGACGAGGTTGTCACCCAACTTTAACCAATGATCAAAATTTCAATATTGCAATATCCTTTTCTAATACCACAGACTTTGAATTTCAACAAAGTTGTAAACGTCAGTCTTCTCGTTGAAAGGAAATGAGCAGTCTTCACAGGTAATAACCGAGAGCGTTCAAAATCTGCCATACTGTAAAGTTTGAGGTTTAATTGTACAAAAACCAAGAAATGAATTATAATATTGCATTGCCAATTTATTGTGTCATGCTTATTAAATAATGCTGCATGAACTATTTATTACCATGGCCTGGTACATGGTATCTGCCACATTGACTCGACATGCAAACAATGAATTTCACTTTTTCATACTCTCTTAAAATAAAAGATGAAAAATCACTCTGAATTTCGATTTATTTTAAATTAACTCTAATCGAGTAGCTTTTAGCTCTAAAAAGAGCGAGAAAATGCAACCCGACACCTTCACTCGCGGTTAAAAGAGCTCACTCTTACCGAGTGGCTCAAAATGCCACTCTTCTTCGGAGTGAAGCCCACTCTGAACTCTTATCGACCGGGTTTAGCTCTAAAGAGTGAGAAAATGCTCACTCTTTTTCGGAGTGAACTAATAGCCAATCAGAAACGCCGCAAATCGCGTGATTATTTTCGAACAACATGGCGGACGAGTTAAGTGAGACCGTCAGCAAACGGTTGAAAGAAGTTGAAATTAGTGAAGAAATCATAGATATCTTCACGGGTGAGTATATTGTATGTGTCGGTCACAGTTCATAGCATTTACAGAAAAAGTCTGGAGAAGCATTAAATGTATTACTGTATTATATACACTCGTACATACGGTAGTCTGCGCCAGGCTCCCGGCCAGGCTAGGCTTACACAATTACAAACGCACAATCATGCATGTCACGGTCATGCATACCGTGATCATACACGTCATGCATGCCACAATCATGCATGTCTCACTGAATCATGCCAATGATGCGACACAATATTCATTCATGTCACGATGCTATGAATTATGACCTACACATTCTCACCAAACAAACAAAATTCCTAAAGAATCACAACTCTATAAGAGTGACTAGTTCACTCTAAAAAGGAGTTATCAGTTCACTCTTTCCTTAGAGTTATTTTGTTCACTCTTTATTTTGAGTGGATCTCACTCTAAAAGATGCATGCGCCACTCAGCTGGCTCTTTTTGGAGTGAGATTTCGCTCTTTTAGAGTGGTTTTTCACTCTTTCGTTTTAAGAGAGTAGGGACTACGCTACGTACAGGGCCAACATCGAAAAGAGTACAATTTCACACCTTTCCAAGAATATTTTGGTCAAATGTTCTCTTACAAAATGAGGCAATTTTATATATTTTTAAATTATGAAGAATTAATTCGACCTAAAAGCATTCTTCAAAAGGTCTAAAATTTTAATTATGTTTTCAGAGTGGGCCCTGTAGTCTCTTTAAAAAGTGAATTTCACTAGCATAATGTACATTACGAGGTGACCTCTCATTGGTGGTCACAGGTCAAAAATCATATAAACGAATATTCTGTTGGTGTAGCAAAGATAAGCGAATATTTTGTAGCTTTATTTTGTATCAAATCCGGGGACTAAGTCCATATTTATTAATAGATATTTTCCGATATGTGTTCAATGTCATTTGGGAAACTTATGTAGTCGCTACAATATTTTAATTGGGTCACGAAATCGGTTTAGCTAGTTTAGTCTAACTACATTACCTCTATAAATTTGTTATAGGACTCTGAAAGCAGCGATAACAGTTATGGAAGTGATATCAGTGAGACTGATGGTATATTTATACATGACGAGAGGAGAGACCTCGAGGAAACAGCACGGGAGGAACCATCCATTACAACTTTCTCAAACCATTGCTTTGAGCGAATGGTATTGTGGATATGCAGAATCCTGTTATATTGGCAAGTCGCACACGGTCTAAGTGAACGAATTCTGCAAAACTTCTTAACCTTGTTAATAGCCATTTTCAAATATATAATAAAACAATTTCCAGTGCTTACTGGCCTAGCATCATCTATACCGTCTTCCATACGTAAGATGAGATCTTTTATTTCCTATAACAGGGACAATTTTACCAAATATGTTATGTGCCCATCCTGTGCAACATTATATACTGTAGAAGAGATTACATGTACACAGCGCATTTCAAGATGTAAAACTAGTTGGACCAGAGGTAGTGGGAGGGACGCTACGCTAAAAAAATGTAATGCAAAGTTAGTTAAGGAAGTAGTTGTGGCAAATGGTTCACGAAAGGTCTACCCGTTGAAGACGTTTTGCTACAATAATATCATAGATGCAACTAAAAAGCTATTGCTAAGACCGGGATTCCTAAAAAATGTAATTCTTGGAAAGAACGCCAAGCACCTGATGGATACCTGATGGATGTTTATGATGGAGAAATATGGCAGTCTTTGTTTGGCGATAGCGGTCGTTTTACGGGTGACAACCAGTTAGGCTTCATGATAACGTGGACTGGTTTCAGCCATTTACACGTAGATCCTCATCAATCGGTGTCATTTATTTAGCCTGTCTCAATCTCCCAAGAGAAGAGAGGTATTTGAAAGAAAATATTATTGTAGCAGGTGTTATCCCAGCAATGGGAAATGGGGGCGAACCCTCCTCCCTTTCCCCCTTTTTGAAACCAATTGTTGATGACTTTAAGCTTTTTTGGTTGGTGTTGATTGCAATACGCATGATTTTGGTGAGCAGGTTATTTCTGGATTCCTAGTAGGCTGTAGCAGTGATATTCCTGCAAATCGAAAATTATGTGGTTTTCTTTCCCACCAGCATCACGGGATGTTCAAGATGCCTAAGAAATTCCTTTCAAGTACAAAACTCCATTACAGTGGGTTTGATAGTCCGAATTGGATAAAGTAGAAGGCATAACGAACCATCAAAGGAACGCTCGTCGGTATATAATTTGCGAGCTCAAATTGAACAAAAACAAGAAAAAATAATTAGGCCTCCGGTACACACCCTTGATTGAGTCTCCCCTATTATAATGCAATTCAATTCTTTCTCATTGATCCAATGCACAATCTTTTTTCTCGGCACTGCGAATAAAATGTTTACGCTTGGGTAGAGAACCGGATTTTTAGGGTCGCAGCACCCTTCCCGTATCTGGTCGCATTGCGAATCTAAAATAACCCTCGGAATAGACGAATTCCTTCCAATCTACATCTCATTATTCTCATTTACGGCTGAAGATGGAAAAACTGGACTCTCTAACATTCCCTTTTGTATTAAAAGATATTTTGTTTGCCCGTAGATCATTCAGGTGTTGGCAGACCATTTGTTTTGGGGCATGCAACATTTATTTGCCACCATATACATGGTCTTTGACCAGTACCCAAAGTCTGAAGGTTTTTTTCTTCTTTCGGTAAAAAGGTCGAGCGTTTATAACGCGCAATTTTGTAACACCTAATATGCACCACACGTCACCTTCTGATTGCGTCATGGACTTATGGACTGTACAGTCATTCGGTGCTTTATTGCTTTGAGAGATTCAATGGGCAAATTTCTGAATCAAAACAAATCACCGCAACATGAAACCCAGTATATGAGACTATCTTGGTTGGGGATTACTTTCATACGCCAGACTTAACGATTTTCCGCTCATAAAAGTTCCCATAAAGATTGCCCAAGTGGATCATCAAACGGACTAGTGCCACATTGGAAAGGAACCTTATATCCAAAGCCTTCAATCAAGAACGGTTAAATGTGCAGAAGGTAAGCGCAAGCTACATGTCGTGGACATTTTACGACAAATTGTACTTGACAGCATGTACAGTTCCTATATTCCGATTACGATCACCCCAGGTCGACAACATTACCAATCAACTTTTGCTGCTTTATACAAGAGTACTTGTAATTGGAGGGGAAGATTTGCTTCTGTGTCAAACCGTCGCTCCTCTAAGAGTTCATATATTCTTGCCCGATGGGCTAATGATATTGGTGACAATTGGGAGGTATTTCCCAATTTTGAAGATGACCTAAGACCTGGCAGGGTGCAGTATTTTTTCTCACATACAATTGAAATGGGCGGCAATCAGGTAACCAATATTCTTGCTGCAGTTAAATGGTATTGTTCTGGGCGACCTAGCTTCACTACAAATACACCAAAACCTCTTTCTATCTGGAGAGAACGGCCAGTTGTTCCGTGTGGCTCTGCGTCCTTTATTCCCGTTACAGAGGATTGCTGGCAGATGCATCGTCGAAGTCATACCTTGGAAAGAACGGTCACAATTGGTCCACTTCAAAGAAAGTTATGAGCACAAGGAAACCTTGTCGTTGTAGTATCTCTCAGTGGAAAATATACCACGGACCATTTTCTTTAATTTTTTATTTCTGGGTTTTTTTTCCTTGGTTTTGTTGAGTTTTGTTGTTTATTTGTTTGCTTACTTTCAAATATGGCACTTTCATAAAAAAAAACAACGCTCCATTCATAAAGCAATTATCATGGTGATTTCCATACCGTAGTATAGTCGACAGACATCCAATGGTATGACATGTACTGTAGGTTTTCAATGGTGGCGGTTGATATTTGCTTTGTAGGCCTATATCAAAAAGTTAACTGACTGAACTTTAGCAAGAGGACAATCTAGCTGTTTTATTATAGAAAAATTTTTCCCCGGATCAATTCGGACTTATTTCATTCAATATGGTGTTATATTCTTCATTCGCGATGAATTTGATTGAAATTTGAATTTGTATCTTATTCGGCCATTTTGTTTAAATGAGCTATTCAGTTTAGCCTACAAAAAACAAGATTACATTGGCCAAATACTTATTAAGGGTATAGGATTTTATACTACCATACTTGTTTTAGGGTGCTTTGTCAGAACGATTAAATTACTTGTACTTGTTACAGTACTTTTGTGAAACTCTTTTTTAGGGGTCCCGCGGGACTTTAAAAATGTGGACTTTGTGGTAAAAGCAGACAACCCCCCGAAAGTGTCCTTTTTGAACATCTCATCACTAAAAAGTTGACTTTCTTGTCAAATTTCTCTACACTTTGGAGCATTTTATGGACAAAATCAGACAAAAAGTGGAATCTTTTCTTTTGTGTCAACTTTTGGGGGATTTGTGGTGTGTGTGGGGGGGGGGTGGGGGTGCGAATGTGCGAACCAGCTGCTTGGATTCTCCATCTCCATACTGCCATACCCCCCCACGTTCACAAGCAAAACTCAAAAGCTTAATGTATAATTTGAATTAGGTTTCTGTGACAAGTAGATCATCACTTGGACTATTGGCATACTGCACAGAGTTTAAATTGGTTTCCTCCCTCCTTCTTGGTCGTTTGCGGGTTCTTTTGGAATCAAAAAGACTTTCTGGTCTTAAAATGACATCTTTTTCCGCTAAAAATCAAACAATATGCACAAATTCTCCTGGAACACAAAATATAAATTTCGGCAATATAAGATTCGCTATAATACTTAGAGAGCGTAATCAATGACAAAGTCTCTACACATGACTTGAACCCATCAATGTGACGTTATACCACATGATAATGTGTGGAACGATTAAGTGACCGACCTATACTCAGCAAGTTGATGTTTGTCCTCCAGTAATTCATGCCACTGTGGTTTATATTATCTTGACTAATTTATTGCATACACTCTAACACTAACCAGGGAAAGAATGATCAATGTTCACAGATAACATGGTTTTGTCAAAGAAAAAAGCTACATTTAGATACATGTAGTTTAGAACACTTAAAGATTATGTTTGGGCAAAAAAAAAAACTTATGGTTAAACAAGATTATAACATTAAGTCTTACGTAAGACACGTACATGGCGCTATTTTCCCCCGCCTATTTTACATTGGAAGGAAGGCCGGCGTGTCCAGCATCCATTGAATTATTAGCGGGATCCCTATAATAATTATTCTATTTTTTACAAAATTCCTTCGTTTGTGAGACACAAACATTTTCGAGCACTAACCATTCACAGTATGGTTTTTGACTAGCCAGTTACCAAAGCAACCGTGTGAGAATCTCAATTTTTTGACAAATTGGGGGCGCTCTTCAAAAAATGTGCTAATATTGCTTTAATTACTTGAACGATTTGCGAAATTGGATTGAGTTATATGCAATTTGAAATATACTTTTTAATGTGCATTCAAATTGACGCGAAATCGAATAACCCAAAAGTTAATTCGAATGAAATTACTATTAAATTTACCGGGAAAACCTATAGTAAATTATTTTAAACAAACTTTTAGGCCTATTCTTTTGTATCAAACACACTGTTAGAACCATTCATAAAATTGCATCATTGACAAAAACTTGTAATTGTACAGGTTTGTTAGATTTTCTTTGCTGTCAATTGGGAACTTGTGTCGATTGTTTATGCTTTTTTACGATATTCATTGTGGGAATTCATATGCACTTTTGGATTTTATAATTGGGATTCCCGTGCGCTGTTTTTTTTTATTTTACTGCGGGAATTGGAGAAGAGGATGTGGGAATTTCCACTGTCATCTGTTTTGAGACTTGAGCTACTATGTTTTTATTGGTGTTCCAGTTGCAGTCTCTGGTAATTACTGTGCTTCAGTGCACTGCTGTTAGGATTTACAGTAAACTCCGGCGTAAGCTATAATTTGTAACTTTCCTGAAATACATTATTAACTGTTACAGCGATATTTTACAGAAGAAAAAATATAGCTTACCGAATTTAAACAACTGCTTAATCCAAATTGGCCCTATGAACGGGAACAGCCACGTTTTGAGAAAGGTGAGCTCGCGGGACCTTTCAAATGTCATGATTGTAAATATTTTGCATGTGATTACGTCCAAATCAGCTCCTTCATCATGTTTATGGGAAAACAAAATGGTTTTGTATTTAATGCGGAGACCGTTCATTTAATAGGCCTACATCTCAAGGGCGTAACGATGCAACCGATACAGGGGAACAAATCCGTCCAAGTTGTCCCGGTGACCACCAAGGGCTAAACGAGACCAAATACGCGCGAAACAAGCGAAAATTAACTCAATTTACATTAACTTGCCCAAATTTATGCAAAATTTGGTCGCAATCCCTAAAAAATCGGTTAGAAAATGCGAATTTATTTCAATTTCGTCTCCATTTTTAGAGCCAGAGGAAGCAGATTCCCCCCCCCCTCTCCAGGTCGGTAGGCCACGCTGACAGTGTTAAAATGCAAAAAAATGCTGCAAAGTTTATTTCCTTTACCGTGTCCCATTCGACAAGTCAGTGAGGTTTTTGTGGTTGGTTAAAAGTTTATGTACACGAAAAAACTGAATGTTACACATTTGGTTTATAAAATTATACTTCTACGAGGAAATGAAATGGACACGGGTGTAAGGCTGGCGCTTTCCGACCAAGGGGCATTTAGGCGGAGAACGTACAAAAATTAGGGGTGTTTGAGTAAGAGAAAGCCAAATACCAGTATTTTCCACAAATAAGGGTTCATTTGGTGACCAATATGTTTTCCTCAAAATGGGTCTTTGGTTGAACATTTCGCAAAATTTTCTAAAATGTAGAGGTCTTTGATTTTTTTTGGTGACACTGGTAAACTTTAGGATGACTCATGACAACGATGGGAATAGAGGGTTTTTAATAGCCTTTCATACGCATCACCTCCCAAATAAGAGTGACCCCAAGTATTTTGCCTCGTTGAGCTCCAGTGCACTGCGTGATACATGGTATTGTTTGTGTATATTTTATGTTCTTCACAGGACATTACGTTATTTAGCACTCTAAATTACGTCTACGGACTTCGGTAGGAATGCGCTTATACATTGAAAATTTTGTTGCTACTTTTTTCCTCAACATCCTCAACGGGGTAAATGTTTAGTTCTTGGTGATTTGAATGCACGAACAAACATCGAACCTGATTTTATTGAAAATGATTCATCTAAACTTATCGATACTTTATGTTATTGATTCTTATTTGTCTAGAAATAATGTTGATATTAAATCAGTTAATAAAGCATGATCAAACATGTCGATCATGTAGATTAAGAATTGTTAATGGTAGAACATTTGGTGATGTACAAGGTAATTATACTTGTTTTAGTCATTCTGGAAATCAGTTGATTATGTATTATGCAGTTACTCCCTTTTAGATAATATTAATCATTTTCAGGTTCATGAGTTGACACCATACTCTATACATTGTATGATTTCATGTTCTATCAAAACACATTTCTCCACTAACGAAGATTTTCTTGATGATGATAATTTAAGGGAGTTACCGATGGAGTTACCGAGGCATTTTAAGTGGTGTTCCATGATTCATTGTGACTCAAACGCGATATTTGTTGATAAGATTGCTACATTTTTAATACAGATTGTTTTGGTAACTCTTCGGATAGCCAATTTGATGCAATGACAGATGATTTGATGTTAATGATAATGATAAAGACTGTACGCCACAGTCAAATCAGCGGAAAACTCTTGCTAGAGGTATTAAAAATGACTCTTCAAATTTGTTATTAGTTCATCTTTATCAATCATAAAAAAAACAGTATAAAAAACTACTCACCAGCAAAAAACAATCTTTACGAATAATATCTTTGAAATGATGGATGATATGTACGCCAAAGACCCTAAATCGTTTTTGAATATTTACAATGATTTATGTCATCTTTAAAAAATCCCATTAGTCCAAGGGAGTGGTGGAATCATTTCTTCAAACTGATAAACAAAAACCTGAATCATTCAAATACAAACTTTAGCACAATGATTGGTAATTTTTAGACAAATGTCACATTGGATGCTCAACATTTGAAGAGAAATAAAGCACCTGGTATTAATGGTGTGAGAACAGAAATGTTAAAATGTGGTATTCACAGTTTGGCACTAGTTTTGACAAAACTTGTTAACTATATAAAAAATAATTTAGTTCATCTCCAACTAGTACACTGACAGTTATTGAAGATGAATTCCACTTCATCATGGTTTGAAAGTTATATATACATGTGACCGGGATATTTATTTTCTTCACTTAGTGATATTGCTAATCTTAATCTTGTTTGATGAAAATCAGGTTTTTAATTTCATATGTGCTCCTGACTATGACATACTTTCTGTTGTAGCCAGATTTGCTAAAGATCAAAAATATGTTAAGTCAAAAATGTATTCTTACTACAGTGTATGTGATATAATTGTAATGTAATGTAATATATATATATATAATCGTAAGAATCAGTTTAGGTTGATGTACATCAGTGTTGGATATTGAAAACTTGTGTTATCACAACGTTTCGGGCATACACCCTTTATCAAGTGCAGTACAAGATGCAATGAGCTAAAATGTAAGCTGCAGGCAAGATAGCAAGCATAAAAAAATCATTAACATACAAAGAACATGGAAACAAAAGTAAAAGCATACATAAAAAAAGGTGTACATTGATAACCAAACCTCATATCCAGTGATGCACGGTGAACAGTAAATGAAATGCTTAAGTAGTGAGGTGTGAAACACCTAGCAATTCAGAGTTTAAGAAGATGACCAAGTGCTGGTCATATATATATTATATAGTGTATTATTATGCTTGTTAGTATCCTTGTAGTATTTAGAAACGTTTGTCTATTGTCAATATCCATTTTGTAAATGATTATACCATTTGTATTGGTGAATTTCAAATATACCATGTACAGTCAGACAGCAGATAAGACTCCGTTGAAGGACTCTAAATGCATGACATCGGCGTTCCATTCTATGACCGTAATACTAATAGGAGAAAGGAGCTTACGTAATTTTATTTGAAGCGGCACTGGCACATTTTCACAATATATGAAATTTCTTCAATTTGCTCTCAAATGATAGTCTAGGCTCCTACTACCTTGACTAACCAACCGAATGTAACATATTTATTTTAGGAATTATGCGCCTAATCTTACGTGCAAATTGAAGAAATGCGTAATTTTGTATGTTATGTCCATAAACGGACAGAAATTACAACACAAATATGGCCTATAGGGCAGCATGATACAAACATTTTCGCATAACATCAAAACGCACCCTCAGAATCAACTGAAATTTTCTCAGGGATGTCTTGTGAACCATAAAGCAAAGATGAGGTGCTAAGATCACGAATTACCTTTAAGTTGGTAGAATACTTATATTAAAGATTAAAAAAGTACAATGTCCTCAAACTCTTCTAGTATATTTTAGAAGGGTGTGCCTATTATGCATGGGTAGGCCTATATGCAAGTGTTTAATATATAATATATATAAAGGCTCGGAGAAACTGGAGGGAATTGAGAGTAATAGACGAAAAATACGTGGTCTCGAACCCGGTCCTCTCGCTATCTTGGAGTGAGATTTAACACTGAGACACAGAGAACTGTGTTTACGTGGATACCGGCGAAACGAGCACTAATGTGTTTCTGTCTTTATTTCAGAGTTCAAGCGGTCGTAATTATATCTATTTTAGAAGGGTGGGCCTATGATTCTAGCAGATCTATGACGATGCGAAATATCTAAACTGTCTAGTAATATTGCTGATCAATTAGTTCATACTTACCGAAGTTTACGTAAGAAATATAATAAGTTATTAAATGTTAAAAGACTACATTCAGAACTAATATATTTCACATGCTGGATAAACTTCAAAGTAATGATCAACAAGCTTTTTGGAAGGTTTATGATGATTTATGTACTACCAAGAAACCTATTCAAAACAACGTCTCCCCTAAACAATGGTGGGAACATTTTGTTGCTTTAATGAATAGAAACATCTCTCATACTGATAACAATTTTATTAATAACTTTGCATCTGATCTTAATGACTATGATTCTAATAGTAATATATTTCCTGATTCTTATTTTATTTCTCATTTCAATTTTATTGACATATAAAAATACAAACAATTGAAAGGCCAACATGTAAAGGCCAGACACGAGGGTTGAGTAGGCTGAAAGCCTGGCTCAAAACTCCGCAAGCATTTGAACATACATGACATTTTAAAAACAATATACATAAGCACAAAAAATAAAAAAATCATAAAATATGGATCTCAAAGATGAAACACCCTCAGAAGTCATTGAGGCTGCACAACATCCGAAAAGGGTAAAGCAGCTGGAATTGATGGTATTAAGTCAGAGATGTTGAAAGAAGGTATTTCTGTGCTGGCTCCATCACTTGCTGGTTTATTTAATGTAATTATAAAGTGGTTGTTTCCTTCAGCGTGTAGATTAAGCACTCTTACGGCTATTCATAAAAAGGGGGATAAAAATCTAACAAAGAACTACAGAGGTATTGCAGTATAGTAACCTCTGTAAATTATTTTGTTTAGTTTACACAATCGTGTAAATACATTTATTGATAATAATGCTGTTATTCCACCAAACCAGATTGGTTTCCGAAAAGGATCCAGGACTAGTGATCATATTTTGGTTTTAAAGACAAGTTCCTTGGACAAGTACATAAATCGTGCTGCGAAATCTTATCTATATGGCTGTTTTATTGATTTTTCAGCTGCATTTGATACTGTGTGGCGAAATGCATTGCTATATAAATTAACTCAAATTGGTATTGGTGGTAATTTTTTGAAGATAATACTTATAATGGCAGCAACTGATTATGACTGCATCCTTTCAATTATCAAATTTGTTAAATCATCTTTTGAATCTCGTATAGCATTTGATATCTAGTTCTTGATATGTTACAATATATGAAGTTCATATACAATACTTTGTTTCATAGAATTAGATCTTGTGTAGTTAGTTTAATCTT
>JAMKCH010062802.1:0-19268 GCA_023653785.1 Ophioderma brevispina
AGTGGAGGATGAAGTGAACTGTGGACTTTGTGAAACACCAGTATTGTGGGGGTTGAAAGTCAGTTTTACCCTGTATTTAAAAAGGAAATTTGGCTCAATTTTGACAATCGTATCGCTGCAATAGGGAGTAAGAAAGCTACAAGTTTCTCGTAAATTGTTAGATGAGCAATTAAATTTGCCTGAGGTTTGGAGCTCTTTAAGGAAAGAATTTGGTGTTGTGCCACCCCCTTTGAATTTGTGGCGACCGCAGCGGAATGAACGGCATGTGGGGGGATGTCGGTGGCCAGACAGAATGAACTGAATTCATCCCCTCTTTTATTGGGGAGTTTTGCGGCAAATTTAGATCTTTTAAAGTTGAAAAAGTGGATGAGATCAATTCAATCCCTGTGTTGAAAGTTGGAAAGTTAGAAGCGAGTGCGGAGGTCAATGAGGAGTCCGGATCTTTTCCTGGTCCACACACTTTCATCGTAGTATGTTATTACTGTTTGCTTTGCAAAGAAGATTAATTGCTAGCAATTATGATTCAATTAAGTTATGTTATGGCATTTTAAAAGGATTCCTCTTTAATTTGGAGGAATTATTTAAGAACTTGAATTAGCCAGTTTTAAACAGTATTTGTATAAATTTGAATAGCACTTTGGAAATAAGAGCCAAAGTAAAAGAAATTAAGAATCAATGGAGAATTAAGAACATGGAGAATTTCAGGGGCTAGAAAGTCATTCTGAGGGGTTTGGGGAACTGGCTTGGTGAATTGTTATGGAAGAGTCTCTTTCCTTTAGTTAGGATTTTGGCTTGTCGTTCGACAATTCACGGGTTGATTACCTAGAACCCTTCCGGATGGCTTTAGGTTGCAAATTTACAAAACTAAGAAATTCTCCAAAGTACTGAGGCGTTGTTTGGTAACTTCCCTTACAGAAAGGGCTGGTTGCCATCCGCATCCATTACTTTGGGATAACCCTGTACCTTACCTAACCATGCAGGCTGTGTATTTTTCCATGAACAAAGAGAGTAAATGCCAATTTCATAAAAACCTGCACCAGAAAAGGGGTTTTACGCAGGCCAGAAAGAAAAACTAGAAGGGGACGGTAACCACCATTTCCTAAAGACTAAACCAGGGTCGTAGCAGGTATTAAACGTGGGCCCTCATTTGAATATCATTTCACTCTTTTTAGATTATGTATTAGAGCTACATATTAAATATATGAGGAATCATTTTTGTAAGGTAGATCCCATCGACTTATTACATAACATTCAAGGCTTATACAGGGGTTTGCTACAAAGCGGGTTATGTTATAAGTTGGACATATTTTATTTCACCAAATTGTGCACTGCAAATGCAGAAGATTGCTGTTTTATTTGCACTTGGATGATATTGGTGTGCGACGTTAGAACACTCAAGACATACCCAGATATAATATTAGTTAATTCCCAGTTTAATATCAAATTGATGGAGTACCCATTATGATACTCAACATTGGATAAAAATCCACATCCCCGAGAGCTTTCAATGTTGGTACTGTTTAAATCTTAAAGATAATTGGTAATTCCTGTGTTATACCTTATGTTTGGAATAAAAGTGTCAGGGCCAGCAATATAACCATAAGCCCTATCTGGTTGTCCATGACTGTCCTAGCCTATCATATCATATCCCTCACCAGTTTATCTTAATACAGTCTACATTTGATACGTAATGTATATTAGATATACTGTATTTTACCTTTCTGTCACGTTCGATATGTTATGCTGAATAAAAGAATGAATGAATAGATAGTTAGATGCATCTAGCAGAGAGAGTCAGCATGATATTAATTCTTCTGAATACTCATGTAGACTTTAGTACTGTTATTCCCGCGTTTGGTTGTTCGAATTTATAAACAAACTACACCCAGTTTTGTCGGAATTGGTTGTGAAAACGTTTCCTGTAAGGAGTAGAGTCAGCTAAAAAACAACAGTAGGTCTTTACATTGTTTTTGTCTCCGATACCTTTCAAGTATAGGCACAGTCTGTAACAGTACGCTGAGTTCGGTTAAAATTTAGGGATTGGGATTAGTGTTAACGTACTTTGGTGTCACGAATAGGTTTTTAGGCTTTAGGTCCCCGTTATGTCAGAAGTCTCTGGATTCCAAGACCTTTCAAGCCTTATACAGTGCCATTGACTGTACGGCGGGGTTAGGTTAGGGATTGGGGTTAGTGTTAGGCGTAACTGTGTTAAGGGTATGGCTTCGGAACCTGGTAAAGTCAGTAGGTACTGTATTACCCGGACTTAGGTTCCTCGGAAGAGGGCCACACAGTCAACTATGACTCTACTAAAGGGCTCTCGAATGCCTGGTATTGGCTTAGGGAGCTGCCGGGAATTTTTGATTAGGAGTGCCCACTATTTGACAAGTGTGACAAGACCTACAGGATTCAGAAACATCCTTTCGAAGTGTAGGCCACCAAAGGTGGTTCAAAATCCTATCATGTGTCTTCTTGACTCCTAAATGTCCTGCCATGGGACTATTATGAGCAATGCTGATGACTTCGCTATGATACACCTTTGGAACAACTACCTGAAGAACAACTTTCCACTCATCATTTGCAGGAGCATCAGGTGGCCCCCATTTACTCATCAGCACACCATTGTTTGTAAAAACACACAGACCCCTCAGACTCCTGCAGGGTTTACTGCCCTTTGACTAAGATTCTTGAGTGCAGGATCATTTTCCTGTTCAAGAACTAACTCGCTATGAATCAAGGGATCATCATCATTATCCCCACTATGCACTTGCTCAGGGCTTGACTCTTGTTTTGGAGAATCTGTCTCCCCTGAAGAGAGAAGTTGGCCTGGTTCCTCTAATTCTGTCATGAACGTGTCCTCTAAATCTAAATTAGGGACAAGGTCAACCTCCTTCCTATTACTAATCTTGTTTCAAGCTTGGCTTTCCTAGCCATACTCCTAGTAACTGCACAGGCTGGATAAACTGCACTATTCCTATCAACACTGTCCATTTCTGTGCAGGGATTGTGAGTAACAATTGGTTCAGGATGTACTTTCCCGCCTGCCAAATCATTCCCTAATAACATTGAAACGCCTTTGACTGGAAGTTCAGGCTTTACTCCAACTATGACTGTACCTGAGACCAAATCAGACTTCAAATTCGCCTTGTGAAGATAGTCTGGGGCCAAAACTAAAAACCCAAAATAGCGTCCGCACAATTTTTTTGGCTGTTTCTACATCCTGAAGACCTACTGATTCAAATATAATGATGGAGATTATTTCATAAAAGGGTAATCTAAAGTGGGCAAAACACAAGTTTAGATGGTAATGTAGTCTTAATTGACAACTTGTTCATCAAGTCTGAAGATAGTGCGATGCATAACATATCCACATAATATTGTTAGATGTTCTGATAAGGAACTACTCTTGGGAAACACTTCAAAACAAAAATAAAGCACACGCTGACATAAGAAGGTTGTGCCAATTTTGCAAAGTAAAATATCACGAATAACACGAATTAGAAAACAACTATTTTGGAAAATTATTTCTCAGTTTCTTCTTCATCAGTTTCTTCTTGATCACTTTGGCCAGCTGAATCATCTTTAATTTTAAAGTCCACTTATTTTGACAGTTGCCAAGCTTCTTGCATTCACAGAAAATTTACATTTGCCTGAAGTGCATGGTGATCAGATTCACAGGCACAGTATTGGTAGGTGTGGGTCTTCTTAATTTGCGATAGACAGTCGTGTCAAGAATAAGGTCAGGTTTCACCTTAACCAAAACATCGAGGAATGCAATCTGTCCGTTGGTCTCCTCTTCACGATTGAATTTGATGACTGTTGAGGTGGTCAAAGAAAGACGGTAAATGGTCTCAAAATTGTCGTCCACATAACGTGTCCATATGCGCGGTGTATTAGGTGCAGTCAGAAGGGCTTCAAAGGACTCCATAAACAGGTTAGGCCAGTGGTGGGGTCGAGAAACCCATCGTTACCATCAGTTTTGGGGAGTATAGGTCGCCCTTCAAATATGAAGTAGGTGTTAGTCAAACAACTCACATCCGTTTCACGCAGCGATGCTGAGGACTGTCCTGTCCAATCAGTCTTCGCGGCATCTTTGATACCGGTCCATGGTTAGTGTCAATAGCTTCTTCAGAGTGACAGATGTAAATAGCGATTCTACGAGTCTTTGAGGGTCAGAGCGAACGTAGCGAAATCACTCATGTGTTTACTGTTGTCTGGTCTTTTCGATCAGAGGTTGAAGTATGTAGGTTAACTCCTTTGCTATGCTGTAGGTCGGAGAGCCAATAGCCGAAACAGAAGAATCTACGGTGTATTTTAGGACTAACTAACACTCTATACAACTAGTACACCCTAGACCCTGTAGTAGTTAGAAAGAAACTTTTTAAGACATTTCTGGGGTTTGGTTTCTGGTGCAAAACACTCCAAATCAATAATTCACAGCAACCCACAGAAATCCCACTACAACACCCCCCTCCCACCCCAATACTACATATAACTCACAGAAATTCCTGTAAAAACAACCCTCTACTATCCTCATTATACAATAACTTCTGTAGACCTGCTCCTATCCCCCCAATTCTCCAAATTTTTTTTTTGATTTAAAAAATCCATATCTTAACAATTAAATGGCAGCGCAAAATTTGAAATTTCAGCCGAAGAGTTCGATCAACTCTGCGAGGAACAACAACCAGAATTTCCAAGAAATTCCTCAAAGTTCAAGATCTGAGTCAATGCTTCCTCCAAGTTACAGACATTAAATACATTCAAACTTCCAATGAGAATCCTATATCATTATTCTCTCTGGAGGTGAACAGGTTTGGGCTACTTCGATTCTAACCATAACTAAAACTCCAGACCTCCTCTTTTACTTAAACCTAAAGGTACGCAAAGCAAGAATGGACACGATTACTACGACTTTGTTCTAATGAAACCAAGATGGCCCAAGAAGGTGCAACCCAAAATAAAACCGTAAAACTGTTCAAAACCGTAAACCAAAGAGAAACCCATAAGGCATCCATATTTCAAGTAGATATCCTTGTGTCAGAAATGTGCCCACATGAACTCCAATATCAGAGCTTTCTCATGAAATTTAAATGCAAGGAGATATCTTGTTGCCATTGTTACCTAAAATTCACACAAGATGCCTTATCAATCTGTTACAACAGACATGTGGAAATGGTCCAACAGGAGAGAGGAACCATAAGTGAACAAACATAAAAAGTCTTTTGCATAGCGGTGCTGATATCCTACATTGAGGAGAGCCGACAAGATGAAGACCTGTGTTCAGGCTTGCTGATCTTACCAAGCATACAGAGCTGTTGGATCAGCTTGTTGTTGTTGTTACTTCAAGAGTAAATAGTACGTATCAAAAGGATCAAATCCTCATGCATCTCCCAGGTATGAGAGCTTATAAAGAAAAGAGGGTTGTGTTCATGGCATATGAGGATGACATAGGCACTGTTCTGCGACAAGGATATGAGACTGATTGAGATGAGCAGAGAGTCATAATGATGCAAATAGCTGATTATATAGGGTCCGACATGACTTTTTTACACAGGAGGTGCCATTCTCAAGGTTTGACTGCTTCACCAGAGCAGTCCAGTGGGTCAAAGATCAAGCCAGCAACACATGACTTAGCCAACCAGTGCTCACCATTGCTCTGCTACTTGTTTGAACTGCATTAAAAGGTGCCGGGACTATGGGAAAGTACCCCAAGTTTAGCATAGCAAAGACCTTGAAATGCATGTCAGACTAGTTGGGACTTAGGTCCTCGCCTTAATCATGGAACAGCAGTTGGTTGATAGGTTTTTGCTCTTGATGTGTCAACCCCATATGATCGTACCATGGATATAATTAATTTATTATGAAATAATGTATGCGAGTATTATTACAAGATTGCGACCGTCACTCCTAGAAAGGTCCATTTATCAGTGCAGTGGCAGACAATAATGACCATAATATTCGACTGGTTCCAAAATTTCAGGAACAAGAAGTAGACAAGTACTTCTTACACTTTGAGAAAATTGCCAATAGCTTGAAATGGCCCAAGGAATCTTGGACCTTATTGCTACAGTCAGTTTTCATTGGTAAAGCCAGAGAAATATATTCGGTCATGTCATTAGACAGATGTAGTGATTATGACGAGGTTAAGCAGCCAGTGCTCAAAGCATATGAATTGGTGTCGGAGGCATATAGACAAAAATGTAGGTTTTGTCAGAAAAATGATGACCAGACCCATGTTGAATTTGCCCGTGTAAAGGAGCAAATGTTTGATGACTGGCTTCTCTCGAAACAAGTCGGGTAACATTTTGGTCAACTTAGGGAGTTGATATCAGTTGAAGAGTTCCAACAGTGTCTACATCCAGATATCAAAACACATCTAGATGAGAACAAAATTGATAGTGTGCGCGAAGCAGCCATAAAAGCCGATGGTTATGCTTTGACACCATTCAATTAGCTTAGACCCTCGGTTTTTAATTAATATTAGAGAAGGTAGAGGTGTCGGGAAAAAAATACAAATCTATTGAAATTTGACCCTTTTCCCCTCAAAGTTCCAAATAATCTGTCCATCGTCTGGTACCATTAACAAATGACGTGTGAGGTGGTCTTTGGTATTATACATACGAGGTAGGAAGCGACTATCGATGTAGCGATACCCACTGCGATCCATATCGGCGGACCAGAAGACCTTGGTCGGAGAGTGACCTGCTCATATTGTACCATCTTCTCTTAAAAGGACATAATACAAAGAATGTATTGTATTTGTATTTCTTTGAAAGTTTGAAGCGACATATTTTTGTATAGACTATGTGCCATGTGACATCACCGCCGGGCAAGAAACAAAGCGCTGTCCGCCGGTATGCGTGATCACCTGTAGGGCTTGTGCTTTTAAAATTCGTGCTCAATCAGTATAAATAGCCCATTGAAGAGTGTTTTAGCTGTATGTGATGTCCCTCGCACCTCGATCACGTCAGTAGACCAGGTGCTAAGTTGCGTTTGTAAACATTGATGTCACATCATCTATAAACACACCATCAACACAAAAGTTGATCAGGGCAATTATTGACTACATTCAAAATCCCGGGAATAAATTAGAGGCTATTTATACATTACAGGCATTGTTGATGATATCGATCAATGTTGTCTACTGTCAAAGAGCGATGCCATGTTTTACACACACCTATCTTACAAATAGAACATTCCTGAAAAGGTTTATGCTCATTATGAATATTCTGCTGGTTCTGATTCCTTGCTGATTGATGGCCAAAAATAGCAGAAATTGAATTAGAAATGAGTGTGAAGAAATACTTTTCAGCCACGCACTTGTTGGGTAATAGATGAATACCAACTTTTCTTTCACTATTTTCTACCGATACTTAATACCTTCTCTAATATTAATTAAAAACCGACGGTCGAAGCTAATGAATGGACAGTAGTAGTTGGTCTAGTCAAGAATTACTAGGTACAAAAAATATACAACAATAAACATTGGGTTTCTAACCAAAGGGTCTCATGGTTTAGCACACAGGAGGGACCTATCACAGTCAGGTTCCCAAAAGAAGGGGAGTGTAAAGAAAATAAATAGCATATGAGTAAGCATGGGGCTGAGACCCAAAATCGAAAGTTCCATGCCATCACGGTTTAAAACCAGACATTACAAAAAGTCTAGGTGTTGGGAGAGAGCTACATGGCTACGTCAAAAAAGGAGGGAGCCCAAAGTGAGTCAAAACCAATTATGGTTGTGCAGTTACTTTGAGGTCAAATGTCATCTTCTGTTCAGAAACCAAGAAATTCACCAAAAGGGAATTGACACAGAAAACGTAAGGGATCACTCAAAGCCTTTCGTTTGGAGAATGTGTGTCACTTTTCCGGGTGATAGTCTAGATCAAAAGCCCATACGAATCATGCGGGACACGTGTGTGCACAGTCTATTTTAATCATAAAGATGCGATTCCGTTGTATTGAGAGTTCCACAGGAACTACTACGTTGATTCAGTGGATAGGTATGGATCTTAGGTTCCTCTTAACAAAATGAATTGGAATCAGACTTGTTGTTTTCTGGAACTGTCACACTTGGTGTTAGACAAGAACTCCAGTAAAAAGGGGTATCCATGTTGTTAGGGAATGATGGGCCGGGGGGAAGTACTCCTAGATCCCATAGTTTCCGGTGCCCTCTACAGGGATACATTTGATGAAGGAAATTTTCCCAGCATATGCAGTAAATAGGTCAATGACTAGAAAAGCTTCACAGGAAAACAGTGAGCAGTTGATGAGTCAAAATACTCATAATATAGGAAGAGCGTCGAGGATGACTTCGTCCAATTTAGAAAATACGTTTTCTCTCAAAGTTTCAGAGGACGTTTAGGTCATCTTTCCCATCTTCAGGGGGACTAAATTCCCTAGGAAAATCCAGCCTTGAACACAAACACCGTGAGTGAGTGAAAAGATGGTAAACAATGAAAATCCAGCGCCGAGAAAATGATAGCGTTAGGGACTGTAGAGGAGACCCTTTAAGCTATGACAAGGTGGTAAAGAGCAAAAAAAATGACCCAACACGTAGAAGGAAAAGGGCGTGGAGGGGCCAGCTGACCCCAACAGGAAGCAGAGCAAATTCATGGTGTACAAACCAAATTGGTGTAATCCTGAGAAATGGCGGCCACCGAGCACGGGTAGATGAAGACTGGGAGGTTGTGCATTCAAATTTAGTGCCAAGGAAGTTGATGGGCATAGCCCATGATTAGTCCCACGGAAGGGGACACTAAGTGTGAGAAAAAAACATGACAGATTAAGAGTCATTGTTGGTGGCCTACACTCAGAAAAGATTGTAAACATATATTCTTCAATATCATCCAAGTTAGAAGCCTTCAGGTGCATTTGTGATCCTCAGAATGCGACGCCCTATCTCCGTTTCCCATAACACGATGCAAATGCGTTTTGACAAGTACAGCAAAAGCTAAAGGGTTAGTCTTCTGGTAGCTCCGCGTTGTACTCCTACTCCATTCTTAATTGCCGAGGTCTGACAAGAAGGGAGTATGGTACCAAGTTCTTTTGGTTATGACCCGCGCAGCGATTCGAACCCGACGGACCTTCCCGACTGCTGAGGCAAACGCTTCTAACCACAAGGCCCAACACCGTCGGTTACCCGACTTACCTAAAAAGTTGAGATTTCATGTCACCTGAATCGTTGGCCTAAAGTATAGTGTGTGTGCCTAATCTAATTCCATCTAATTCGGAAGTAAATTGCAATTTGTATTTTCTGTCCTTTAAACGGACAGAAAAATAAACAACACAGGGCCTCTATGGGTCCGAGTAATAAAACATTTGATCATAAAATAGAGGTATTTGCAGTGAAATTTTTCCAACAAAATTGGGTCTTGGAAGACAGTGGTGCTGAAATTTTTTTAAAATGGAATGTGGATGAGTCAGTCAGTTGCAGGTTGGTAAGTACTCCAGATGCTAGTTGAACATAGAAATGATTTCAGCAGAGGTGGGGCGACAGGAGGGTCTTGGCAAGAACGCGGAGTGCCCTCCCCACCCCCCCCGAGGTTTTCAAAATTTAGGAAAAATAGGGTTTTACGCAATAAATTGAAAAAACAATTTAGGTTTTTACACAAAGTGGAGGGGGGGGTGTTTATTTTGTATGTTTCACCCCTATGATGTTTAGCCCCTCCTATGATTTTACTCTGCGACCGCCTGATTATTGTATTGTTTGGCCACAAAGTCAGAAAAGATTTAATATTGCTGGCTTTACCAGAAACTTCAAAAATCCATCCCAAAGTGAAAAATGATTTTAGCAAAAAATTAGAATTATGTGCGACGTGTTTCTTTTAAAGGTGCTTCGTGATTCAGCACATTCTGTTCGATCTTATTGATCACTAGATATCCTTGAGAAAAGCTTTTTCCCAAAAAATTTGAGGCGATCCCGATCTTACGGTTTGTGTTATGAGCAATGGTTTGTTTCCCACGGTCCAATAGGTATTGTGCTGTAATGCTGTAATTTTGTCCGTTACGGACAGAAAATCAAATGCGAATTTCTTACAGATGCAACTAAATTTGCACATAAGATGGGGCTCTCACAGGGAATTACAAGGCATAACGGTTTATTCAGATGATATAAAAACAATAATCAACAATGCGTCTAGGTAAGTCGGGGGAACGAGGATGTGGATCACGGGAAATGCCCTTAATCTTTTTGATCGTATGCTCTATGTGATAACATGCAAATGTAATGTTTGCTTGTTCTGGATATCGCCGAGAAAGATGATTTCAAAAAATTTCAGTTGATTCTGACAGTTAGTTTGATTGTTATGAGCAAATGTTCTTTATCCCGCTGCCTTGTGTTGTAATTCGGACAGAAAAAAAAAACAAAATTGCGACCTTTATTCCAAAGAGATGATTTGCACGTATGATAGGCACACACAATATACTTAGGCAACGGTTCATGGTGATGATATGAAAATCTCAACGTTTTAGGCAAGTCGGGGACGAGGCTGTTGATGAAAGATCACAAGAATGCACCTTTAGGACCCAGTTACCCACTTGTTCATTGATATTGAGGGGAATACTAATAGTGTTTGTGATTTTAATATACACCTGGCACAAAAAGTATCTCGGCATGTTTTCGATCAGTATTGTGCCAAAGTCAGACCTTTGAAGTTTTCGAGATACACATTTTGTTTTCTTATCGGGCTGCTCTTCATTTAATAACTGCATGCTTAAAAAAAGCGTGCGAAAGGGATGAGATAGAACGCCAAAGACGCAAACCCCAAAACCAAAAGTTGCAGTTTTGGGATTTTCAATGGACATTCAGTGGACTGGGACACGAACACGCGGCCAAAATTCAATATTGCAAGTAGGCTTGCTCGCTCATTCAGTCGGAAAACCTCTTTGTGTTAAAATCACTACACAGTATTATGCGTGAACACAAATGACCCATTGAAAAATCCAAAATTGCACCTTTTGGTTGTGGGGTTTGGTTTTTGGGTTACTCTATCTCAGCAATTGTTGCACACGCTTTTTACAAGCGATGGTGTTAAATGAAAGAACAAGCCATACGCAACAAAATGTATATTTCGAAAACTTTTAAAAAGGGTCTTGATTGGCCCAATATGATCGAAAAAAACATGCCGCGATACTTTTGTGCCATTTGTGTGTGGTATTGTTTTTTGAGTATGGATAAAATTTTTGCTCATTGGTTAATAATATCAGTGAGGACAACACCCGGGGGGGTGGGGGGCACATTCCCACTTTGGAGGTGACGAGTAGGCCTATGTATCGAAGGCTCTTAAAGACCAATCATTTTCAGCATCGTTGTCGCTTCAAGACCCCATTTAAAAAAGGTTCACCACAAAGACCCCATTTTTTTGGCAAATCTTCCACTGTCACCGAAAGATCCAATTTTTTTTTGGGGGGGGGGGGGATGTGGAATTTTGAAACTATTTTGCCCAAAGACCTCTATTTCTCCGAAAAATTTGACAACTACCTTTCATCCAAAGACTCAATTTTTCTGGGAAGATTAGCAAAATTGTCACCCCGAAAACCACTTTTGGGGGCAATTCGTATGTTCTCTCACCCCAAAGACCCATGTTTTAACGCTTCTATGTCTCGAATGCCCGGAGTTGTTTGGAAGTGCTAGCCTTACACACATCTACATGTATATGACATTGAAGTGGTTAGTGAGTTGTGAGTGATACTAGTACTCGCGCACGAAAACCACTCTACTGAGGCGGTCGAAACATTTAATTGGGCTACAACTGCCCAGAGGGCAAGCTATCAATTACATCAACGTTTTGACGCGTGAATGATCATTTGGTCACAAAGTGACATTTTGGACGCCATTTTGAATTTTGGGGTACACGGCAGCCATTTTGGATATTCAAAAGCTGTTGTAATTTGCTGGATATGTCAGGAAGTATCTAGAGAGATAGAAAACATACACTTGAGTTCAAACGATTGGTGTTGTATTATGCCATATCTATACTTTGGCCAAATTGTGCGTCATTTCATGGCAGCCATTTTGGATTTTCTTGTATTTGACGGCCATTTTGAATTTTGAAAACGATAAATGATAAAAAAACGATAAAAATGTATTCTTTGTACCCAAATACATCTAAAATTAATACTAAAATCTGCTAGTACACAGTGTCATATTCTAATTTAGTTAGAAAGTGTAATTTTGGGCGCCATTTTGAATTTTCAGGCATACGGCAGCCATTTTGGATTTTAAAAATGATTGCAATCGATTTGTCATGGCTGAAAACATATAAATGCACACTAAAATGACAATAATTGGCCACAGAATACTGAAAAATTTCGACCCCCAAAATGGGAGCACCCCCGGAAAAAAGCACTTTTCAAATACGGCCGGTGGGATCGTGTTCCCCGGAAAATTTTAGTCTAGAAACCACTTCAAACATAAAGTGAACACCCTTTCCCATCCGTTTATGACTAAATACACACATATTATTACGTTGTACCACACAGTGACCATTGAAAATCCAAAAACTGCAACTTTTGGTTTGGGGGGTTTGCGTCTTTCGGGCACTCTATCTCAGCCATTTTTGCACGCTTTTTTTACAAGCAACGTGTTAAATGAAAGAGCAAGCCATAATCAACAAAATGTATATTTGGAAAACTTTCTAAATGGTCTGACTTTGGCACAATACTGATCGAAAAACATGCCGAGAATGATACTTTTTGTGCCAGGTGTAGACTAAAAACAGCAAAATCAATAAAAAGGGTCAATTCAGTTGTACAGGGATCAAATTTTTAAGGTGCTCCGATTTCGATAAAAAAATGTTGCAAGTTATTGGTGGAGCTCATAGGATCCAAATAAGGAATAGTTTTGAGTGTCTCAAACGCTTGCTTAAGGAAGTAGGGGAAATCAAGGTCAAGCCCCATTGAATGCAATGGACGGCGACCTTCTGTGCCCCCTACATCGGTAACTAAGTATTTTAGACAGTCAAAACTATTCCATATATTAATCCTATGAACTCCATCAACAATTTGCAGCATTTTTTATCTAAATCGGAGCAACTTTAAAATTTGACCCCTGTACAACTGAAATCGCCCCTTTTTTGGACAATATGAGATTGAGAACAAAGTGGGAGACCTTGGCTATGTGATCAAAACACCAGGTAGACGTAAAAGTAGACAATTATTTCACATAAATATGCTCAAAGAGTATAAAGAAAGAGATGATAACATAAAGCCTGCCTGAAATTTTAACTACTTAGTTCTCCAGGTAGACAAGTATGGGTATTTATTTATTTAAAGCCTGCCTGTGTAGCGTCAACCAGTGAGTGTGCAAATGATGACATCGCAGAGTCAGTAGCTGACCAAGACAGTGCTGTAAACAAAGTAAATGATTATGGCGTCAAATTGCAAAATTCGGACATACTTTCCAATTTAGACAAGAAACTAGGTCATCTCCCAGAAAGTCAACAAAGTGAATTAAAAGGATTAATTCGCAAGTGGAAAACACATTTCCTGATGTACCCAGTCAGACGCATGTCATAACTCATGACATTGATGTAGGTGAATAAAGCAACATCCTTCACAGTTTCTATTCGTTTCTTGTAAGTTTACTTTACATGGCACAGCTGTGCGCAATTAAGTTCTATTTTTAAGCGAATATTTGTACAAATATTTGTAATACCTTTAACCGAAGCTTCTAAACCAAATCTAGTGCTTTTGTAGCGTTTGATATGAAATTATTAATGAAGATTTTACACAAATGTCCAAAATACACAGTGTCCTAATAAAGGTTATGTAAGCAGATATACTTTTTCATTTCATCTTCGCAGTGGATATTATTATTTCTTTGTCCCTTGTGTATGATCAGTGAATCATGATAACCGCCCATGCAAACCAGAGATATAAGTGATTATTTAATGCTATCTCTTTTTATCCATTCCAATAGTATTTACATAGGTAACAAATGTAGGTACCATTTGGGATGTTCGATGCCGGGTGAACGTTTTCTGACACATTGAATGCACTGCTGCATTCTCACGACACAATTTTCATATCAAAAACCAAATATTCAGGATATTATGATATGGTGTTACATATAACAATGGCAATGGGTATACAAATGAAAACGTAATGACTCTACTACCCTGCTAAACAATCATGATCAACAAAAATTAAACGTTGTCGTATGCCTATTTTGTTTTCAAATAATCCCAAAATTAACGGTATTTGTTTACATGATGAATAGCACTGAATTATTTGGGGATTTTGCACAGTTCTGTTATACTTCGAAATGTATTCATTACATAGTGAGGTGCATTTAAGTTTGGTCAAATTTATCACATTTGGCCAATCATTTCTACATATTGTTTTCTTCAATCTTGCCACAAAGCCTAAAATTAATCAGTAAAAATAACTGATTTGGTGATACGGTGAAAACAATGGAAATTTTTGTTTGAGATACGGACGTACGCAATGCACATCAAAATTGTAATATTATCGTCGACTTCACCTTTTTATGTTTTTACATACCGATGTATAGCGTATATGCCACTTTAATAGGATAAGTTGTATTGCTTCCTGGAGTATAGTGTGTATAACCTGGACTAATCTGTATACATGAGCAGTATTGTTATTCCGCATGACTGATCAATATGTATACATTATGAAAAAGATAGGCCAGACTTCGGAACCCTAAGGAACACCAAAACGAAGATGATATATTTATTTTAAATAGCATCCGCGATGCACACAAGGAAAGAGCGGTTCCACAGGTAAGACCGAATCTACTGTAAGACAGTACCTTGATTCTTGAAAGTATTACGTAACCTATCCAAAAGAATGGAATGATCAACAGCATGAAAAGCTGCAAAGAGGTCTAGCAGCACAATAGCAACCAAGGGGGTGAAGCCCATTCAAAACCAGTCGTCCGTGCTGGGCGCTGACATTTTGAATATTGCACGGAATAATTATTAGTTTGGGTGCTTGTATACACACATAATGTCAATTCGATACAAACAATCCGGCAAAATATCAGTTGTTGGATGTTGGGTGCTATTGGGTGGTTAAATTTTGTCCTACCCATGGCAACACAACGAATAAAATGACACGTCAGTCGTCTTGATTTAAATAAACCGCCTAAATGAATACATCTTTTCACCTAAGCGCGCATTGCATTATGGGGAAAAAGAGTAGCTGAGCACAATGATCCAGGTGCATTATTATTACACCTGGCCAACTCTAACACATACATCAATTTGTATCACTACCGATTAGTGTATATGCAAAGCGGCACCCACAGTATGTGGAAGAAGCGGAGGCAGCCATTGCTTTCTATTGTTGGTACTCTATGTTTTCTTTGTGGTCGGCAAAACATGCGAGATGATGAATTTCTAAAGATGACGTAACGCTTTACCTCTCTATATTTTTAGAACCTCTTTGATAGCAACTACCTTACTGTTGTGAATAGCCTTAAAGATATCAATCTTGACACGCGGACGTGCTGTTTCAGTGCTGTGTCATTCCGTGAAGACGATTGACTGCATATTCACCAGGTGTCTGATGTTGTCTTGGGGGAGATTGTTCCACTCTTCCTGTAGGGCCACTGTGAGTGTTTGCCCATTAACAGGCGGAATCTGCCTCTCCGAAACATGTCGTCTTCAGGAGCTCATCCCACAGTTGCTCAATTAGGCCAGTCAAAATAGAACGAATGCTGCCTTACCCCAACACTAATTGCAACAGAATCAATTCCAACAGAATTGTATTGAGAATACCTTTAAAAACAACATATCAGAAGTCTACTAAAATCAAAGGAGTGGAACATATATTTTTAAGGGGGTAAGGTTTATACAGGGGTCAAAATATGAAAAGTATCAAAACGCGTCGAAAAGTATGCCAACATGTTCGTTACATTTCCAGGATTAAAAAAGGTATAGTTTGCCATATCTGCAGGTTGTAGTTAAATAGTTATGAGTCAAAATAGGTTCAAGGTCACAATGGGGGTAAATTTTCAGATATATCCGTTCGTTATAAAAATGGTGTCAAATTGTTCGTCTAATGGTACAGAACCCGAAAATATACTGGTTGCACCATCTATACTATTCATTGCATAATTGGAACGCAAAATGTGACTGGGGGCTACAGGGTCTATGGGAGGTCACTAGTCATAGCTCTGTAAATCTTATATAGAAAGTTCAAACAAAGAATCTACTTACATTTACTTATCTAGTGGGACAAATTTAACAGTTTACAACCAGTCCGATCAAAATCGGACCATTCTATGAATTTTACCCCAGGATGACTTTGAACTGTTATGAGCCTATTGTACTAAAACTATAACGCGTAGATAGGGCAAACTATGCCTTTTTTAAACCTTAGGAGTAGCCCAATAAATTGGTACATCATTTAAATCAATTCGAACAATTCTAATTTTTACCCCTGTACAAACGTTGCCCCCTTATTTCTACATGTTCCACTAGGTTGATTTTGGTAGACTTTTAATATATTATTTTTGGACTATTTCAGAGTACATTAACACCAAAATTGTTTCTGTTGCAATTTGTGTGGGGTCAAATCATACAATTATTGGACTAATTTGGGTCGTGAATTAGCTGATGATTTTCAGTATGTTGAGAGTGAATGTGTGTCAAATGCCCTAGTATTGTGTACATTTTCTTTAATTTCCCTTCATAAACGCACCAGTGTCTGAACAGGGAAGGTGGGAATACACGGTTTGAACATATCGAACGGTCTTGAAAAATATCCCAAAGCTAAAAATGACCCTTGGATGCAAACCGTATTTTTTTTCTTTGAGAGAGATCGACACGAGTCAAGCTCCTGGAGCACACTACTGCTGATCAGCCTTGCCTTACTTCATACTTGTTTCTGATTGGTTCGCTAGCAACCTTGAAGCTTATTTTATAACTGCGGATTACACCCTCTACTGATACTTGAAATACGCATGATTTACATTTTGGTCATGCTGCTGATGCTTGGTTTATTTGAGAGTAAGAGGATGCGTGGCTTATTTGAGAGTGGGAGCACAAGAGGAAAAGAGAGAAGATGTGATTGTGTGTAAATTTTAGGCTAAAATACAAAAAAAAAGGCGGGAAATAAATAAAATGGCAAACATTTTGGAAAAAATAGCAAGTTTTGAGGGTAATCCTTTACGAAGCATTCTGATAACACCCATATGCATAAATTCTTCAATTGTTAATGTTATAGCTTAAGAGAGAGAGAGAGAGAGAGAGAAGAGAGGAAAATGAGAGAAGAGAGGAAAATGAGAGAGGGAGAGCTAGGAGGGAAAGGGGAGAGAGGAAGGGAGAGAGAGAAAGTGAGGGAGACAGAGAAGAGAGAGAGGAAAGAGAGAGGGAAGGAGAGAAAGGGGAAGAGAGGGAGGGAGGGAGGGCGAGAAAGGGAGGGAGAGAGGGAGGGAGAGAGAATGGAGAAGGGGGAGAGAAGGAAGGGACATTATGAGAGGTGAGCAGGGAAAGGGAAGAGGTGAGAGAGAAGATACAGAGATCTTGGCTTGGGAGAGATCGAGGGAAAGGAGGAGAATTGAGAGAGGAGAGAGGGAGAGCGAAAAGGAGACACCAGTGCGTTTATGAGGGGAAATGTACTGGTAGGCCTACTTAATTCTGGAGAATCCACACTCATTTGCTCTCAACATTTATGCGGAATATCATCAGCTAATTCATGACCCAAATGTAAGTCATGAGTATTTGCAGTATCAATAGAGAGTGCAATAACATACCTTCCAAGGTCACTAAAATTACGGAACCAATCAGAAACTGGTATCAATTAACGCAAGACTGATCAGCTGCAGTGAGTCCCAGGAGCATGATTTGTATCGATATACCAAAATGTGGACAATGAACGCACAAGATTACTACCCATCACTATCGAGTATTTTTCAAAAATGTAGAGATTTTGGTGCGTTTTGAGGGGATATTATATTAAAGAACATGTACATAATAATACTAGAACATCGACACTGATTACTGAACCAAATATGAAATGTTGGAAACTGTTCACTATTCGATGCAAACAAAATAGTTCTGTGGAAGGATACATGTTTGGTTATATGTAATATACTGTATTCTACAGAATATAAGCCACAGTGTGTACAAGGCGCATGATACACTTCACGGAGCACTTGGTATGGCTCATTTCGATTACCCTATTTAAATGCATCAATATTAGTTTGTGTTTGGGGTATAATGGTATAATGGATGTTTGCATGTGTGTGTGTGTGTGTGCATGCCCACGTGTGTGTGTGTGTGTGTGTATGTTGGCCATGTTGCTTAAAGAGTACATGTAGAGTGTTCAGGTGGCTTAAGGGTGTATATGTAGAGTGACTATGTTAAAGGCTGACTCAGAGATTTTTGAAATAATTTGTTTGTGTATTTATTAAAAATAGTCCACTAAAACTAAAGACATTCACCTAAAATGCCCAATTCTGGACAAAGTTTGAGATGAATCGAATTTTTCGTTTCCACGCAGTAAACATTTATGCGTAGTAAGTATAACAGTGCCATAGGATACTGTGTATAACAAAAATTCCTGATCCGGAAATTTATAACAAAGTTGTGATTTTCTATGTGAAGGACTTCTCTCTAAATGCAAAAGAGTGAATTTCACTCTTTTTGAGTGACTACAGGGCCCACTCTAAAAAGAGTGAAATTTAACAGCTTTCAAAGAATACTTTTTGGGTCAAATTGACTCTTGATAATTTAACAAATGATAAAATGATATCATTTTGTCAATTATCAAGATCAAATTTGACCCAAAAAGTGTTCTTTTTCAGGTATGAAATTTCACTCTTTTTGGAGTGGGCCCTGTAGTCACTCCAAAAGAGTGAAATTCACTCTTTTGCATTTAGAGAGTTCGATTTGAGCTTAGCTATTTCACACAGTGACTAGTGTGTGGACAAGCATTATGTATGTACAAAAAACACAATTTGTTTGAAAATTGAGGGCGCCCTCCTCGGGAAATCTCTGAGTCAGCCTTTAATTGAGGGTGTGTGTATAGCTGCCATGTGGATTAAGAATGCATGTTAAATGACCATTGGCTTAAGGGTACATGTATGGTGGCCATATTGAATAAGGGGGCTTATAGAAAATAGTTTCTATCTTTCTCTTTCACTCTCCCTCTCCCTTCCTCTCACAATGTCCTCTCCATCCTTCCCTCTTTCTCCCCTTCTCCATCTCTCCCTCCTTTTCTCTCTCCCATCAACCCCCTTTCCCCTCTCCTCCTCTTCTTCGTCCATCCCTTGCCCTATCTTTCTCTCCTCCCCTCCC
>JAMKCH010062810.1:0-63420 GCA_023653785.1 Ophioderma brevispina
AACGCTGTGTGTTCTTTGTAGAGCGCTATATTAAATGCTTTATTATCATTAATTCATTATATTTTACGCAATTATTACTTGTTAGTGTCATTCAATCACATTGCTTGCAATTTCACTTTGGGTTTTATGTTCTGTTGCCTGTCGCTAATCTGTTTAAATGTATCAAAAAATCATTACGGGCAAATATGATTTTTTCTTACAGCTAATAGTTTTACACAGATCTCTAATGGAAAATGGACATAGAAAGAGCTGAACGTACCAATCATATTTTGTATACCAGTATGCAAGATTCCGCGCAATGTATTTTTTTGTCTAATTTTTGGTGCATGTCCCCCTCCTTCAACTGTCAAAATTATGTGCCATAAAGAAACATTTGTATGGGTGTCAAACCGCTGTCCTTGTGGATTCTCAAATTCTATTCTGTTTCTACATTTTATTTACTTATTACTTAACATTTCGTTTAATAGATATTTTCAATCAATCATCAAACATCGAATGACCATTCGAAAAATAAAGCAGTGTTTTTTTAATATGATCATTCACAAGTTTTAACACCCTTTGATTACATTTTTGTATCATAATTCTGTTTAATTCCTTTTAATGTCAATATATCGCCACTTGCAGATTGCGGAGGTGATACCAGCCCGTAAAGTAATGTGATAGGATGACTGACATCTTGGATCCAATGCAGGATGTTGGACGATAAGGGTGCTCACCTGTTAGCTGCCATTGCCGTAGCGACAGGGTGATCACATGAGCGTGCTAAGGCGCCGTTCCCATAGCAGGGGAATTGCTCTCAGTCGAGAGACATTCGCTCACGACACTCGCTCGCCAATGTTCGCTCGGGATGGCAGAAGAAGTTCTCTTCAATTCATGTCTCGTGGCGTGTATTAAATAGTAAGTGAGAGACATTCGCTCCGGCTGCTCGGTCATAAAACAGGTTAACAGGCCAACAATACCCTACCAATTAGCAGTATCGATCGGTCAATAAACCACTTGTCAACTCTGCGTGCGGTCAGACGGGGCGTGTATGTTCACATACTTGTTATGAACGGGGCATGGACCAAAGCTGCACTTCTTTTTTCTATGAATATTTCGCTTCTTGCTTTATTACTACAGTCTTTTTTTTTGCGTGGAAATTTGCAGGCGGTGGCGCCAAATTCTAGCGTCGCCACTGTTTAACATGTAAAAGTGAAATCTTGAAGAAAAATCGGAGTATTTATATGTTGCCAAGGATCTTTTCCCCCTCCTCATTCCAAACCCGATGGAGCGAAGAATCAAACTCAACTGTAGGTTTTTTTAATTTTATTATTAATATGCCCAAAAGAACACCCTTGATCGACCCAACAAAGCGCAAATCGGTTTGTAGTTTGGCGTCTATATTGCTTACTCCAAATTGATTACATTTGGGGCGAGTTTCATATAATGAAAGAGGCTTTGACAACATCGTCTGGAATTTGTGTTATTCGAAAAAACAACGCGGCTCTACTAAAAAAAAAACCACCCCAATAGCTCACAATTCCCTCGTTTTTCTAGTCCCACTGCGTTCTAAAAGATGCATTTTCTATCAAGCGAGTGTCCCTATGGTATGAAGTTAGATTTATATAATCCCTGAGCATAACGCCATAATCACACAATCTCGAGATCATATATCTTTTGTTTTTATCATATTTTATTGATTCCCAAAACCGCATATCGCTAAGTTATGTACCTCCCAGTAAAATCATATGTAGATCAAAACTCAAATCGTCCCCTCCAAATTACATACTGTTGTATTAACATTTTTTTAGGTTTTTTGGCGAATTTGAGCATAATACTTTGTTCTCGTGTTCTACAAATCTCACAAAGTTTAAAAATGGAGCTCACTTAATGACTTTATAATTATGAATGTTTCACATTCTGTCGTATGTACAAATCGCCATTCCATCTTTTTTATATAGCGTTCTTTTCCCAGGGTTCTATTTTGCCGATGCAAGCTAAAACGATTTCAACAAAAAGAATCTATTTGATTGTATATCTATCGTTTCTAATAAGCAGAGTTTTCGCTGTGGATGTAATTCACATGCATACGAGTAATCGTCGTCGATTTTGCATATCGTTAATTATAGTTTTCACATACAGGCTTATAACTTTGGTAACGTAATTAAGAATTAAAATTGGCAGTTTTCCATTTCAGTTATGTTAAATGTTTATCTCCATAATGTTTTCTTCCCCACATAAAGTATAACTGTTTCTTTTTACTGTTTTCATGGCTAGACATGGAATGTCCTGTCGATTTTCAATGATGATTTTCTCTGAAAAGTTTTGTAATACGACAATCCTTTTATTCCCCAATGTAACTCTAACAAACGTCAGTATAGATTATTTAAAATTTGTGAGCAACAGATACACACAAGTTGTTTCTGTAAAATACGACAGTATTGATTTTATTTCCCAATGTATTATATCAAAACATCGGTGTATTATTTAACATTTGTATCAACAGCTAAAATTTCAAACCAAAAGCAACCAAATACATTGTCCCACACATGTGTCACCTCTTTTAGAACTTATCCAATAACATTTTAGCTATTTTTTGGTCTGTTTGAACTTATTTTTTGTTTGTTTTCTTTGCTGTTCATTTTGAAATGCAATCAGTCCGATAAAAGTAACTTCCAGTCAATATCAGAGAAGAGGCTGATGTAGCATGTGTAGGCCTATGAATACCCCTTATACGCCAACGGAGTGCCATGAAAAAAACACATTTTGTATTACGGTAACTGGAATTCGATCCTATTATCATGATTATGCATACAACCCAATGAACAAATATATCTCTTAAATTTCTTAGATTAAATGGAGGACAAATCTGAATTGTTAGTATTTTTTTTAAAAAAAAAATTCTACAGTAGATTGATATTTCAATGCCTTTTGATTAGGATAGTGACATTTTGATGACTTCTAATTGAAAGTTCAAGTGCAAAGCTGTTCCAAGAAACCCCTGGCAGCATGTAAACCACATACCTGATATGCTGTCGTATTTGCCTACGCATATCATAACGTCTAGAGCACATCATTGCGATCACTCTAATTATTCTCAAAGAAACTTGATTTTTCCTTCTTACATAGTCCTCCGAGTCGAATTATGAACGCAGAACAAAAAATAGTCCCAAGGATTTAAGATATAATCGTTTTGAGTCTACATATATTTTTGGCTTTAACACATTAACAACTTTCAACACTTAACCGTGTGATTGAGAAAACGGGAAGCGTGGAACCCAATATTCGTTTTTCACGTGAGATTTACTAAATGTAACTTTCTTGATACTTATGATACTGTAAAATGGTTATGAATGAAACACCTTTGTAGTTATTTTGTACTTACAGATTTAAATGTTTAAAACCTAAGCATGTTTAATTCGGATAAGCTTTCGATTAAGAACATGACACTAAATATTTAGGAATTAATATTTGAGTTTACACTCTGACGGTGTTTTTTAGCAATTGAACCTTTCTCGCCTTCACTTTGTCACACTGTTAAAAAGCTAAACACGTTTGTCAATTACTAAACTTTCATATTTATTGATAAACACAAAAAAAAAAAAAAAAAAATAGCGGCTCACACACTAACATGTTAGGCATTTAAACATGTTCACAAAGTGAAGCAGAATGTGTTTAGAAAAATGTTTAATTCATCACACAGTTTTAACAGTGTAAGCAGTTCAAGTTTAAATATGCCTACAAATACCTTTTAACTAAAATATTAGTTACCCTCTAAAAAATTAGCATAAATACACTCCCATGCTTTGTCATTTGTATTTTTTTTAAAGTACTATATTTTGTTCTTAGTATTATTGTCCAAGATAACGAACCTCACAGCAACCGTATGGCAAGGAAAAGAAAACTCATCGTCAGTCCAGTCGGCCTGCTTTTCTCTTTGGTGTTGATCGATTGCATTATTTTAACCCTCGTCACCACAGGAGGGTCACTGACGATGTAATTTTTTGATAGAAATGCTATTGACTAGTTTGGGTTTATAACTCTTAGTTCCAACGTTTTTTGGATACGAAATTTCAAAAAATCGTATGCGATGTTCTTCTGAAATTGGCGCCCTTCGATGGTGCGTTATCGTAGCAGCATTGTACTTTAGCCTATCGCTGTAGGTGCCGAAACGGGTATTCAACGCGTGCAAGGATGGAAATATCATTGCGCTTTAAAAACACACAAATTCAACCAGTTTTGACAGATTGGTTTAAATTATAGTAAACTAATGTTTGCATGGTTGAACATGGATTATTATAGTAAACTAGAGTTCATAGTTTACTATATTACTCCATTGGTTTGACCGAAGTACCAGTTTTCGGAAAGTTTTACCAATACTGTGTGGGATAACTTTTTTATGTGAGTAATATCCCAAACTACGTAAAAGTGTTGATCGTGTTTTTGTTAAAATAACTTTATTTTCGAACGTTTTTGCCTCGCGAAAAGACGATTTCCTACATTTTTCCAGACTCGAAATGGGTAAAATTGAATTAAAAAATAAAAAGGGGCCGGTTTGCAGTGTTTTTACGGTGTAAGCAGATAAGGGAAATTACGGGTGTTCCTGTGGCGTGTGCGCTGATTTGTGCATACAAGAAATTGTATTAATTATATATACACGTATCCCTATTTGTATTTTACAAATGTATAGGCTTTGTGCTCGCCTTTACTTTTTACGTTAAACAGTTGTTATTCACTGGACGGTGTTTAATAATGTCGGCCTCCCCTGACAATCTAGTAATAACATAAACATGGTAATTGAACAAGTGGCTTGCGTGCGGTACTTGAGAAAGGGTCCCGTCGTGTGAAATCCGATAATCAATTTTGTCGTCACAAAGAAAACGGGGAAGTTAATTGGTACTGGATAAAAAAGTCTATGGAGGGTCGGAGAGAAGTTCGCTCACTTCTCAGTGAAATACAGGTAGGAAAAATATCTTATCATGGAGATGTTCGTTCTAACTGCAGGGAGAAGTTCTCTCGTCCCGAGCGAATATGTTTGAGCGAATGTCCCTCGGCTGAGAGCAATTCTATTGGAACGGCGCTAAGATTAGTCATTGGCCAGTTCTTTGCAGTGGAATTATTGAAACTCGTTGAACACAATTTGACACAAAGGACTTTTACACACGTTGTTTAATCTGTTTTGAGCTTCTTTAAAATTCGGCATCTTTCAGGATTCCTATGGTCATGGGTAGATATACTCTGGGATTAGAAAAGATTCGTCCTTGTCCTATTTCAAATGGATAGCTTTAGTGAAAAAAGAGATAACAGCTTCAATTATATTACAAGCAGAAGATAGGAATCATTGTACTATAGTGAGAATACTTCAGCTATACACATGGTTGTTCGAATCTGTGTTATGCCGATTGAAAGTGGAAAGTACGGATAGACTAATGATGAACTCCTCTTTAAAAATGTTAACTGAAACTGCGTAAAAAATGAAATAGAAAAGCAACGTATGAAATCCTCACCAACAAGAATCCACTGGCGTTTCAAAGCATTTGCAACTCCTGCAGAAAACCCCGCACCATAAGAACACTAACGAGCAAAGTCTTGCTGCTTCACATCGAAGTCTTCCCCGACTCCCGACCAAATCACTGCTTACATGCAAGTTTAATGGCGCCAGTCCATTTACAGATTTTATCATATGGATTGTGTAAATCTTAAGAAGATCCCTTCTAAAAGCTCTAAATGGATATGTTCCAAATGTAAGGACTTTCCCGGCCAGATAAATAAGCCGAGGGAGATTGTGACATTACTGCTTGTAACCCAAGAAGAACTGAAAAAATGAAACATTTTCATCTGAAACAAAAATTAAATAACCTGTCCTCAAAGGTAAAGAACCTAGAACAGTCGACAAATGGTCGACCCCAAAACAACCATTTCAACCTACAAACCAAAGTACACATCTGCCAACTTAATCATAGGTGTTTCAATATTGAGAGATTTTAATAGTAACTCATTTGAGAACACTGAAGTAAAATCAATCAGTCCAAAAACTGGAAGCTATTGATAACCTCTCAAAATTTGGAGATTTTATTCCGATCAATGACACTGTTTCCTATTTCGATGCGATCATTACAATGATCATGGTTAAAGCAACGACATCAAAAATACACATATCTGTTGTTTGCCCCCGGACACAAGGTGAAGTACAGCACAAGGTGGAGAGCTCAAATCAGAAGTTCAAGGATCTCGCATTCCGTCTTGACTGCACGTTCATCGATTCAAATCTCGATATGACCTACAGAAATGGTAAAGTCAACGAATCCATGTTATTAGACGGACTTCACTTAAGTCAACGCAGGCATGATACACTGAAGAAGATTTTTGCTGACGCGGTTGATAGTCTTGTGATGGCCAATATAAGATTTGAAATCCCCAAGCAGAAGAATGATACAAGAAACTCCAGAAATGACTCCCAATCGCGATCACCACGCCCACATGACCACCCCCGCCACGCGCAGACATAATTATACCAGTTATAAACATCCGGGTAAAAATCGTATTTTATCATTAGGGTGGTGAAATTTTCAATGATGCATTTGGTGTCAAAAGTAATAACATTGTCAAGTGTATTAGGAGCAGAAGTTCTGATTCCAGCCAATATGTTTTCAGTAAAGGTGTCAATGTTGCTATTTTTAACATTGCTAGCTTACCAAATAAAATGGACGAATTCCGAGTTTTCCTGCTGGATAACCTTGTAGATGTAATTACTTTGAATGAAACCCTGTTAGATTGTACTATCCCTAATGAGGAAATCAATATTAATGGTATTGTGTGTATAGAAATGATAGAAATAGAATGGTAGTGGTGTTACATTTTATTGTCAAAATTCAGGTTTCTCAATTAATGTTCGCAAAGATCTCATGCCTTCTGAGTTATAGATTATTTTTATTGAAATGAAAAGACCTAAAACAAAGCCTACAGTTTTGAATACTGGAATTGTATCAAGTCGGATAAATGTGAATGCACAAACTCCAATGACATTTCTAAGGTTCTAAATGATTATTTTGCAAATGTAGGGCTTAATATAGCTGCAAAAATTCCAGATATTGATTACCATCGAGTTAATAACACAGCTGATGACAAGTGTTTTAATTTCAATTATGTCAGTGTTGAGTTTGTTTACAAGCAGCTCGGACACTTCCTGTAAATAAAGGCTACAGGTGTTGCAGACATACCATCTAAATTGTTGAAGTTAACAGCCTTTGAAATGCTCCAATTGTAACAAATACTGGTTAATTATCACTTCAAAAACAAGTCATTTCAAGAATGGTGGAAAAAAGCTAGAGTGCGTCCTGTATTTAAAGTGGTGACAACACAGATCCCAGTAATAATAGGCCCATTTCAATCAGGAAACGTGACACAAATACATTTCCTGATTAAAGAGGCGGCCGCCATGACTTTGACTTGGGACTTTATTTCTGCAGAGCTGGGCGACAACTAGCCCATCTGCCATCCACATTCCGTACGGACCTCACTCGCAATCGCAGATGTTAAGACTTGTTCTGACGTGTGAACTATTTTGTTTTGGATCGTGCTAATTAGGCCGTGCAAAAATCGATATGGTTAATTTTGACCGGGCGAATCATCGATATGACAGTATCTGAAAACGTTGTCATCGATGAAATGGGCGGCTTTGCTTAGATGACGGACATATTTGATTGACACAATATGCTTGCACAGGGAAAACCAATTATTTATTTATTTATTAGCAGTTCATATTTATACAGGGTAGCCTAATCAGTTAAAAAAACTGCTCTCATAAGGGGCCTGTTAATTGCAATGAATTATATTTAAAAAAAAAAACAGCGATCACATTATATATAAACTTCTAGAACTAAATCCTATACACAAGAGGATAAATCTTAATTTTAAATACATAGAATAAAACACACAAAGAAATACACTCAAGATCAAAACAAAAATTAATATTAAGGACCAACACAGCCACGATCAGACATATACAGCAACAACCAATAACTAAAAGATAAAAAAAAAACAACAAAACAGAGTAATTAAAAAACACAATAAAAAGTTAATTTGCCGCAAAGACGCCTCGCTTCACTCGGCCTCACGCCTTCGGCCCGCTCGCGGTTGGTGGATAAAAAATTACGAGGCGTCTTTGACAAAGACTACCATTTGGCGTGCAATGTGTTCCAAGTTTCGTTCTATTGCACGCCTCGTGCATATTCACAAAACGCGGGGCATCTAATGCACGCACCAATACGAAATTTGCCGCAGCTTATGGTGCTATTATGATCAGTGCTGTTGATTGGCGGTGCAGCAGCGAGTCTCGGAACTTGTAAGTGGAGGGCCAAAATCAAAAATAAGCAAGTTACTTGCCAGATACTACAAAACTAAGCCACACCTTGAGGTTTTTTTGTAGTTTATATGATTAATGCACAATAATTCAAGGTGTGCTAATTAAATTTTGTTGCGGGTCGCCTCGAAATCCAAGATGGCGGCCAAAATGGCCACTGTTTTGGCTAACGACAGTATTTTGAGGGTAATGTCCATTTCGTGAGCTTCAATCCCTTGTTCTTGATGTCATATGAAGCTAATTAAAATTATCGACATGATAATAACCAACTTTGTGGGTTTATGTTATCTACACATCGTTTTGGTGGCCAAAAATGCCATTAGTTTTGCCATTTAAAAAAAAAAAAATGATGCGGACCTGAATACGCTCTCCCCCATATATCTAAATTGTTCTTCATAATCTGATCAAGGACTTCTCAGAATTGGTCCTAATATAATATTGCATTGTGTGTGAAAGCACAGGATCATAGCACGTTTAACTTTAAAAGTAAGTGTTCTAAGAATGAAGGGGGTTTATCAACAAAAAACGCCATTTTTGCACCATTTCTCTAAAACATGAACACATGTGTGTGTCAATACCATATAAAATTGCTATATGACAGTTTTGATCAACTAACTATTGGAGAATGTGTGATTTCAGTTGCTGCACATGGCCTTGCTGATTCAATGTTTTGCGGTAACCTATAAATCAAAGATGCGGCCAAACTCGCCGCTTGGCTTTGACAAAACGATGTTTTTAAGGATTAGCGGGTTGAAGAAAAGCCTTCAATCAGCATGATTGGTGTCATTTTAAGCAAATAAAATTTCTACAGGGATTATACCAGCTTGATGGGTTTTAAAGGTGGTTATACATAAGAATTATGACAGCAAAAAAATGTGAGTTTTTGGCGTTTTTTGTCCCTATAAAATATGCACATGTGAAAAGACCAGCTCTTCAACATATTCTGTAAAAAAAGTTATAGCGCCAAAGAAAATGTGTCACAATCACAAAAAACACAGTTTTTAGAAACATCTATATAAAACATGAAGGCTTAAATGATCAAGGACCTGTACTCATTACTGGACATGTGCTCATATAAATTTCAAGGTTTTGTACTGATCAGAAGTCAAATAGCTCCAAAATGGGACACCCCAGAAACAAAATGACTGCTTGTTTTCACTTTAAAAACTACTATTGTCATAGCTCGTTATTATTGTGAGGGAACTCTACTTAACAACTGCTTAATGCTTAACTGCTATAGTTGCTCATTTTTCAAATATGCAATTTGCCAAAAGGTGTGATAAAACTAATGGGTTGACGTTGGCTACAAATAGCCCATGCTTAGGCAATACATACATGATGAAAGCAGATCATTTTGTCCTTTATATCAGTTCTGTATGTTTTTCCCAGTATAGTGCGACGTAATGACTAGTAGATATCATCTGTATAAGGACCTGACTTTATATCGGAAATAAGTTTGCTTGAACATTTGAATGATCCGACTCGTTCTCAGGATAATTAGCTAATAGCGCATTGATAGGCTGATTCTTGCATTCCTTTGGACAAGTGCACATCCGTACATTTCAGTCCATTTTCTTGCACCCACATTGGGTAAAAGTGCAATCGGCATTTTATCCCAAAAAAACATGTCGATCCCCAAAAACAACAGATGGGGCTTGTAGTGTGTCTATCCAATCAATTGGAATTTACTTTGTATAGTCTGTTTACAATTCATATCCATGCCCGTATGGAGATGGAAGGGCTCAAAGAATGTGTATATCTTTAGTAGCCACAATATGCCTAACTTTTACCTCTGCCCTCGAAAGCAGACATTTTGTCACTGCCTGTCAGGGATGAGCTCCTATAAGCCCCCCATCACACGCTTGCATTTTCAAATTTTTGTTCCAATGGCTTTGACATTGATGTAACGGTTCTAGATTGCAGTTGAGTCAGAAATAGACATTTGCTTGGAAATTCCATACCAGTCCACAAAGCAGTGATCATTATGAGCCACGACATCGGTATCCGGAGAAGATATTACAACAACCTTCTAGGCTGAGTAGTACTTGAAGTGAAGCAAAGTGGGCATGCGGATTACGTCTTGATCAGGTTCTTCCAACGTATACCTTAACTCTGGAATTTCTCAGCATTTCACCATACCTTGTTCTGCTTTAAATTCCTAGCATGTGATCCCGAGTTGCAAATAGATCATCAATATCTATAATCCTAAATGTTTGATCTTTACCCTCTTCAATTGAGAAATTGTTCAAGGACTCCTTGAAACTTTCTGTCTCTTAGGGATTTTCTTAAGCTGCTTGTCAACTCGGTTTGTTTGGGGCTAGCAATTGTCGGGGCGAAGCTGCCCTCGACTGATCCTCTGGATCTCATCACATTTTTTTGTTATTGATATTGTAGGGTATCACATGAATTCTGTTGCTGATGTCTTGAGGCCTTGTTTCATATGTATGAATTTTAATTATTTGCTCTGTTTTCTGGAGACGCCTTGTAAGATTTGGCAAAGACATGTGAATTCCTATGAGAAAGGAAAGGAAAATATGGTTCGCTCAAACCCAATTTGTCACACAGAGGCTGCATGTCTGCACTGCAGATGAAACTGATCAACAATGAAGGAATTAAAACAGATAATGATGAAACCAGGGGCTACTCCTGATGGTGCAGCAGAATAGCAGACCATGCAAGGCTCAGACTAGCTTTTACAAAAAAAATTTGCCCAAAACTTGCCATACGCAACTTCGCTTCAATGACAAAGCCAAAAGGAAGTGCTCAATTAAGAGGGGAGTGCATTTACGATGCGATACACTAGAGATATTTTTCAAAATATGGCAAGTCATTGGCCAATGGACCTCTGGCTACAAATTGTTAAAGTTCTTGAGTATCCACTTCCCTATTCACTAGCAACATATGTGTCTGCAAACATCAAAGTCTGTGCTTATCCTGAGTTGGGAGAAAGTAATCAAACACAAGAGGAAACACCAAGCCAAACAACTCTTCAAGTTGTTATTTTGGATGCTATGGCCATTGACTGTGATATTTGTAATAATTTAATATTTGGATTGGCGGAAAGACAATAAGAAAATGCAAATGAAAACAAGTTCCTTCATGCTATCAGCAACAGTGTGCATGGGTTGTGTGATACATACCCTAGAAGACAGCTTCTCCACAATAACTGCTTAGCCCCAACCAAAACAAGTTGATAAGTAGCCTAAGAAGGTCCTAAGAGCTGAAGTCCTTCAGCACAATTTTCTTAAAGGCTGACTAAGAGATTTCGAAATATATTTTTTTTGTCTATCAATCATTGAAAATAGTCAGTCGACAGGAACTGCATCTAGAACATGTTACATAATGTCACAGCCATTGGAATAAAACTTGGAGCATCGAATGTGATGGGCGTTCTTTATAGTAGGAGCTCATTCACTTAACAGGCTGTATGTTTGCTTGCAAGGGCAGAGAGAAAGGAATTGTGTTGTGGCTATAGAGAATGTACCACATTCTCTGAAGCGTCGTATGCCTTTTATGCAGGTCCAAGAAGTTACATCATCCCTCTACTACAGGGTCGTCAATGAACTTTGGTTCCACCATGTTTAGGTTCTGGAAGATTTGATCCAAGCAACCTTTCTTCCTGCCAGAGTGACTTACGTAAAAAAAAGTTACTAGGGCCAACTACCACGCGTACATCATAATAGGAACTGGATCACTCGAGCACAGGACCTTCCATTTCCCACCACGGCCAGGGCTGTAATTTGTAAACAATAATAGTGAAATTCAAATTGATTGGATAGATTTGTAATGCCAACACCATCTGGGTTTGTGGCCCGGGGGGGGGGGGGGGAGCAATCCATATGAAATATTGATATGAGTTGTAAGGCTCGCGTTCCAAACCCAGGGCCTCGGGACATGACTGAATGGGGTTTTGGGTGAGATTTTTTGCAAATTTTCTAAAAAATAAGTCTTCTCAGGGTGAAAAATTTCAAAATTCCCACCAAAATAGGGATCTGTGCGGTGGCAGTGGTACAATTTTCAAAAAATATGGGGTCTTGGGTGAATTTTCAAAAGTTTCGTTGAGTAATAACGATGCTGAAAAAAGGAGTCTTTAACACTTAAGTGCCTAAGCGGGGGGGGGGGGTGTGTTCCATAGTACCCAAGAGTTGTTTTTCGGCGATTTGAGAAAAAATATGTTCGGAACTCTAATTGTTGTAATTGTGTAACTTATCGATGCGCTTCTTTCTAATAAAAAAATTACTAAAATTCCTTGCCCGCTAATGACGATAATTAGCTTGGGTCCCTAAGAACCCCCCCCCCTTAGGAACCAACGGGAGTGTGATTTTAAAGAATAAAAAATGGAGGCAAACCCTGCTGCCAGAAGTATTTTTCTGCTTATGTTGTTCATATGCATGAAACAAAACTAATACACATTATTCAGAAACCAATAATTAACCCTTTCTGTGCTAAAAGAAGCGAGTCCATCTTCGAACGACTGCGCGCCATTGTTGTACAAACGATGGCAATTACGACTGCCCCCACAAAAAATACAAGAATGTACAAAATGTAATGTTTGAATATTGAAATATGACATTTTCCTTCTAGAACAGATTTAAATATCAAAAGGATTTGCAATGTGTATGCTGTGGAACAAGGGTAGCGATTTTGACGTTTCGAAAAAAAATTGATTTGCCACTAATTTCCAGACATAAACCGGGAATCATTTATATTGCACCTGTGGCCTTTGCTTATGCCCCCTCAAAGGTGTGGTAGAGTGTCATTTGAAAATTCCATCGGGAAAGTGGTTTCCTTGGGGAACCCCCTTAGGCACCATACGTGAGTGAAAACACCTAAATCCATAGATATGTGTCACTTCCAAGATGGGACGTGCCCCCCAGTTTTATCCACACTTTCTGGCAAATACAATTTGAAATGGAAAACCTGTGGCAGCGGTTGAACGACTATTGCTACACGCAGCTACACGCAGTTGCTTAAGAGAGAGTCTCTATTTAAGAGCTATGCAAAAAATTAAGGTTTTAAGTGAAAACATCAAGTAGTAGGAAAATTTGATTTGCTGTAGAATGACATAACCACATGATGATTGGAGGTTTTCTTCAAATATTATTCTAAAATGTAATTTGTGTCAAAAAAGCCCATCCGCGCAACTGAAATCAAAACATTTATTAAAGTTAGGTGATCAAAAATGTTATATAGCATGGTATTGACACACATTTCTTCATGTGTATAGAGAAATGTGCAAAAATGGCGGTTTTGTGATAATGACCCCATTATTAATCTTTAGACACTATTACATTTCAAGGTAAAATTGCTTTGATCCTGTGCTTTCCACACAAAATATGCAATCTATGAGGGCAATTCCTAAGAAGTATTGATGCCAATTCATGAAGCAACAATATTGATATATGGGGGAGAAGGTATTTCAGTTCGAATCTCTTTTTGAAAAAAATGACAAAAATATGCTATTTTTGGTCCCCAAAACGGTATGTAGATAAACCATGAAACCCACAAAAGTTAGTATCATCATGTAGATAATTATATTAGCTTCATTTATGACACCAAGAACAAGGTGATTGGAGGCTCACATAGGACTTACTCTCAAAATACTGTCGTTAGCCAAAACGGCCAGCCATTTTGGCCGCCATCTTGGATTTTGAGGGGAACGCAACAAAATTTAATTAGCACACCTTTGAATATTGGTGTATTATCATAAAAACTACAAAAACATCAAGGTGTGCTTAGTTTGTAGTGATATGGCAAGTAACACAAAAACTAAGCATGATATTTGAATTTGGCCCTTCGCTATTGCGGTCTTTGCGTGAGTGAACGCATATAGCATAAGACTGAAGAAGCATAAGAGCAGAAGAGCAAAGGGTGCATTAAGCATAATTTGCATAAGAGCTAAGAGGCATATAAGCATAAGAATCACCGTATATACGGAAAAATAATCGCATCAGAGTGCATAAGTCCAATAAGAATAACCGTATATACGGAACATAAACGAATAAGAGTACATAAGCATATTAATAACGTTATATACGGAACCATAATCTCGAATAAGAGCATAATCGCATAAGAGCCATCAAGCATAAGAGTGCATAATCGCACAAGAATACTCGTTTAAATAACATAATCGCATAAGAGTGCCATAAGCATAAAGAATAACCGTATCTAAGCAAGATAAATCAACATAAGAGCATAAGAACATTAGAGTGCATACGCATAAGCATAACCCGTAATTGGAGAATAAGCGCATAAGGCTAGTGTGCATTTTAAGCATAGAATAACGTATGTAAGGAGCATTTTAGCGCATGAGGCAAAAGAATGTAAAACGCATAAGCCCCAAGGAGCCTATACGGAATATAAGCGCACGATGGTGTAAAACGCATTCGAATTTAACATACATCGTGCATAAGGGGTGGGGGGGGGGAAGGGGGGGAAGGGGATACGGGTAATTGGAAGGGGATACGGTTATTTTTATGCTTATGCAGTCTTACGTTCTTATGCGCCGTATATACCTTTATTTTCATGCCTTATGCAGTATTATGCTCTTAGCGCCGTACTTCTTCTTATGCTCTTTCTTATGTCTATGCGCCTAGTACGGGTTCTTCTTAGGCTTATGCGATTATGCTCTTATGCGATTATGCCCTTATGCGATTATGCTGTACATTAGGTATTCGATGGCATGCAGTTCCATGCTTAATGCGCTTAACGCTAGTGTACTTATCCGCGTTATGCTCCTATGCGCTTATGCACTTATGCTCTTATGGCTATGCTCGTATATAAGGTATTCTTATGCTTATGCAGTCTTATGCGCTCATGCGCTTACACAAACCGGTCTCGAGTGCCAAATTGTTGTAAACAATATTTCAATTACGGAATAAACCGCAATCTCATAATAGTGCGCAGTTCACAATCCATAGAAAACGTTTTACACATTTGGCACTCGCCAGTGGTGGAACGGCCGGCCAAAGTTATTTTTCAGCAGGATATACAGTTAGATTCCTGGCTGTGGAGGTTTCTTTGACAAAGTTTACATGCAGTGACTACAGGGGTCCCCCAAAAGTGTGGTGCAAGCGGATTAAACTCCGATTTCTCAAAAAACTGCTGAAGCTGTTGGTTTTCATTTGCAGGAGGTATTAATTCATACTCTTCTGTATAAATTGTGCAAATCCCAACAATCCGCCCCACGCAAACAAGAGATATAAACGAAATTTATTAAAGACTACATGTTTTTCATCAATTCCAATGGGATTACGGTAGACGTTTCATATAGAAGTCCCATTGATGCAAATGAGGTATTACAATGATTCCGTCATGCGCTGTAAGACGTTGTGAGTAGGTAGCGCTGGACGGAATGAATGGCAAACCTCATTTGCATCAATGGGAATTCTATTGTTGCTCAATCGCGTGCATTGACTAATGATAACCTTCGAAACGGAACCGAAGGTGAGATGCTATTAAATTAATATACAGTGCTGTATCTGAACAAATATCTACATAATCTCTAACATAATAACTTTCAAGTGACAGGCCTGACAATACTCATTCTAAAGGGTGTGTACTGTGGGAATATTTTTCATTGTCGGGTAGTCTTTGTATGTAAAATGCAAAAGATTTTAAGAAGCAATGGATGTTTATGAAATTTTAGATTTAAGTCAATCTTAAAGTAACAAACTTAATAAATGTGTGATCCTCTTAGCTTAGTTCATTGAAAATGAATGTTACATTCTTCCAATTGTGTTATTTATAAAACCTTCACAAAGACGACAAACGTCAAGAAAAACGTACGGGTATCTGTTGTATCATTATACATTTTGGTCTGGTTAAAAGGTCGCAGGCAAACAGGCCATGCCGAGCAAAGGGCTTTCATATCACTAAGCTATTTTAATTTCTTTTCTCTTCTTTTTTTTTGACTATGATATTCAAACATATGTGCCACCAAGTTTACAACTTATATATTTAGCAAAAATGCTATTTATCATGGAAACTGCACAGGTAGCGATAACAAAATAGACATAAGTTGTGCTGATCATAATTATTTAGAATGCGACTGTAGGCTTAGTCATTGCGTGTTTATTATTTATAATGCATATTTGCCATTTAATAAATCTGAAAACTAATATTTTGTGCATTTTGTTGTTTCTCAGTTATTATTATTTAATGGTATGCCATAAATACAGCAGTACATTCAATGTGTTGGAAATCGCTCACCCGACAGCAGAACAGACAAATGATGTTAACTGTGTAAATCCCATTGGAATGGGTGAAAACAAATGGCCTTTAATAATCCGCCATATCTGGCTTGCGTGGGCGATATTGTGAGGGATTTGCCAACAATTTCTACAAAAGAGTAAAATTACGGTGCAGTTCGTGCATTTCAGCACCCCCCTGTTTTATGCATTGTTACGAGATATCCTTGAGAAAGTTTATCAAAAATTTTGAGTGATCTCGATCTTGCGGTTTTGCGTATTACAATGCTTGTTTCCCACGGTCCCCATAAGGCCACTGCGCTGTAATTTCGGTCCGTTACGGAACAGAAAACGAAACTGCGAATTTCTTACAGATACGACCGAACTTGCAAAGATTATGTTGTCATGCTTATATGCGAGTGGGTCGTTCTTCTTGCTCATACTACGCCTTTAATCTTTTCTTAGTGTACCAAAGTTAACCTGAAATAGTAAATAATGCCATATATCTGAATAATTCTTATTACACTTGCGTATATCATTTCATAGAGGCATATTTATCTGCAGTATTATGCTATTATCTGATACACTATTTTATCTCTTTACATTATGTATGATTTATCAACATGAATTGTTATCTACGGAAAATAACATTGTTGTATTTCAATAAATTGATCTATTTTTTTCTGTAAAACATATGTTATAATTTGTATGTTAACATGTATGATTGGAATATTTCAATTAAATATTATAGTTTCCTCAATCAGTATTGTGTACATCTTCTCCCTATTAAAATTGTGTTATCGTGCGGTACTGTATCAGCCTGTATTGTGGCTACATGCTGGCATGCTCATGTTTTTCGTATTCAATTAGCCTATATTGGTGTTATGCATTATTATGGTTTATGATACCTTGACTGAGGTATAATTACTCTTATCCGTTAATCCCTAATTGTTGTTTGATTCACCTTGATATCTGCTATTATGCAACGTTGCATGGTTATGAGTGGTGACATGATTAATGTTAACAACATTGCTACCATTGCCATTGCTTTTAAGTTCGCTACCACATTAAGTTGCCATTGCCTATACTGTTGCTACCAATTATGCCCGCTCCTATGGTCTCTATTACATGTATGACAGCACTCATATTAATTCTTTATTATCAAGATATTTTTTCTGTTCTTTGGTCATCAGCATTCGTGTATCTAATTTTATGATTGGTTATAGCATTACTATATCTATCCTAGTCACGTTGCCTTTTAATTGCTGTGAATTAATCTTTTTATAAAAGGTTTGTTCCCATATTTTTTATCGTATTTATTCCTTCAGCTATTTCCCCTTTATATATAGCTGAAAGTAAGTAAATAGTTTGTTATTTTGTGTGTTCGACGTTGTCTTCGTTGTATGTAATGCTGACGCTTAAATGTGTCCGATCTTGTTTATACCATCCCGTTTTGAGAGTACTTTAAAGCGATTATTGGTATAAATCTATCGGCACATAGATAATGAAATGTCCCTAAATAAAACGTACAGATGGTTTTCATGGCCTTGGAGTATTCCTTGCGAAAAAATCCAAATTTATTCCGACCAATCTAAACAAACGTACACGATAATGGAAGCTACCCTGTTTATTCCCTGTGGTATTATTTACAACGCCGCATGCAATACCGAAACAGAAGCCAGAGAAAATATATCCATACACGCCATATCACGTGCAAGTTTGCCACAAGCTCATCTTTTTGTGAACTTCGTTGAGCACACAAAGGATAGGAGCGAAAACAAGAATAGTCTTAAAAAAAAAAAAAAAAAAACCTACACTTTTTAAAAACCTCAGTGATATGGAAAAATGTTAAGTGGTTATTTAGATATCATTTTGTGAGTAACAAAGGTTTTAGTTGGCCAAACACTAACAATCCATGAAACGTGGACATTTGCAAAGGGGTCGCGTAATATTTAGTTTTATCGCAGCCGACTGAACCACTGATCTCTATACAATGGATTGGCTACACAACAGTAATGGTATATTAGAAGAATGGAGGCAACGGGGGGCATCTTGGTGTATCGAACACAATACCATTCCAGCGACACCTGTTTAAACAGAAGTTGTATCCGGTTGACGTTTTAGAGACATGCAATCCCCTAGCCAAATTACAATGAGTCACTGACTTGGCTTGATTCTATTAGTTATGTCGGTTACCACATTCAATGGAAAAGTTGTATATATAAATGACCGGCCCTTTTAAACCACCTGCTTGGGCTCTTTTTTGGATGACCAACATGGCCATCAGTGCTTATTACGAAGCCCAGGTTTCCAATCCCATTTGGATAGAGATCAGTGTTCGAAACCATTAATGCGCGTTCAGCAATCTACGTACTTTTCCATGTATCGAGTAGCGCTTCTTGTATGAGGTAGTTTCCTAATTTTATTTTAAAAACGATATTTCTCAAGGATCCCAGGCTCATTATAAAAATTAGGCACAAATGTATGCATTTTTGATAAATTGATATTTTAAAAGGAAAACGTTAAATTAAAGCTTGTTTGTAATTCCAATGTGAAAAGTAAAAAACGCGATAGTCTTTCATAAGGCCAGAACTTGCTAACCACCGATCATCTTTCAATTGGGGTGAAAGACTAAACATTGCTTGTGTCAAACGATAAGCGTAAATAATAAACGGGGCGGCTTCCTAATCGTCCTACTTGCTTCGAAAGTGAAGCTTGAAAATGATGTTTTCTTCTCAAGAATACTCCAATGATGCATGCAAACCATCTGGTACGTCATATTTAGGGATATTTCATTTTATATGTTCCGATAGATTAATAACGCAATTAAATTCCTTTAAAAACTTTACTCCTCAGGCAGGGATACTGCATGTAATATTGACCACAACTGTTCCTATGCATTGTTTTCCTATTTTGACAATGCCAGTTTTAATTCATCCACCTTTGACAACTCCGGTTTATAACTAATTCATCAAATAGCCGTAGCTAAATAAGAATTGTAGTTCAATTACTGACTCGTTCTTTGAATTTATGGTTTAACTGAATCTGGTTCAATGAGGAGTTTTTCGAAGCCAATCTTGTTGACCTTCCTGGTTATAACACGCGAAAATTAAATTGTATACTGGTCGACAGGAAAGGTGGCGGAGCCTCTTATTTATTTATACAATAGTAATTATATTCTCAGAACTGACCTCAAATTAGACTGTACTGACTGTGGCTCGATATTTATTGAAAATCACCCATCCATACCAGACCATCATAGTATTCATTTATAGCCATATTATGTTTTGTTTGATGCTTTATGTCTCAACTTGAAAAAACATTGAGCACGGTATCAAATGAGAAAAGCCATGGTACATCAGGGCGACTTTAATCTTGATCTCTTGAAATGTATAGTAGGCCCCAAAGTCAAAAAAAACCAACGTCATCAACTTGATTTTATTCAAACAATTTTCTTCCCTTGTATTGAAGGCCTACTAGAACCAATGCATTACTTGACAAAACATTTTCTCAAATAATTCTTACAGATGATAAATCTGGTGGCATCATTACCCCGACTTATCCGTCACTTTCCGATATTTTCGTTCACATCGCAGGTGTCGAAGTAACCATTGTCCCCGGCGTAACTCAGAGTCCGGAACAATGGTGAACAATAGGGTATCGATTCCGTTGACTTCTTTAACGCAACATTAGTTTCACGCTTTATTCCTTTATCGTCTATGAGCCCGACTTAGGCCCCCGCTGGACCATATCTGCTTTCACCCCGGTATCACCTATAATCAAACCAAATCTCATCCTCAATTTATCAAACGCAGGCAATTAAAACCAGATAACATAAAAGGTCTCAAGAATGCCCTCTCCATAGTTAACTGGGATTTCGCACAACATGATGACGAATCTCTTACAACAACATATTTATTGATAAATTCACAAATCTCCTCAATATCCATTGCCCATTGTTAAGACTAGATTATCCAAGCGTAATACCCCAATTAAGCCTTGGATCACGAAAGGTCTAATTAAATCAATACAAACTAAAGATAATTCTATAGACGCTTTTGTACATAACAACCAAATGAGGCTAATCGGATCACTTACACTAAATATAGAAATTATTTTGTTACGGTCACCTTGACCAAGGCCAAAACCACCTCAAAACTACGGATTCAAACTCATGAATAACTAGACAATACACTGTGAACTGATTACAAATTTAAACCCAAGTATTTATTTTCTTTGTGTGTTTAAATCAATCTCATTCAAACATCGATTAGGTATCAATAATCAAAGATTTATCTATAATAAGTTGTTAATTTATGAACTAACGAAACTTACTACCTGGTGTGTCCGTGACGCGGGCTGCAGAGAGATTACAATTAAAGATGCCGAACTTGCAAAGAGTCCTGGCGAATATTCCAGCGCAAAACCCCAATTTCCAATAGTGGGACGTGTCCACGGACGACTTGTCCTTACTGAATAAAACCAGCCCCTAAAGACACCCGAAGCTCGGAGGTCGACTAAATATAAAGTCCAAAGTGCTGTGCTTGTTTATCAGGCCACGGAATACAAAACCGAACCCGGCTACACAATCGGACGAAACTGCTGGAGCTGTGACTATATGACAATGTCCACTATATGGAGTAGTGCTAGACTGTGATTACTGTCACTGTCAACTTTAAACTCTGCTACAAACTTGGAGCAAGATGTGAAGAAACCTCTTAAACCCTTGAGTAAGATGTTGTGATACTCTGACTCATCTTCTCTCACCAGAGCTTTATATATCCTCTCAAACAATACTAGAAGGATCTGGTCCTCTCTATATGAGTCATGTGCTAAATATAGTCCATTACATTCATAAGTCCATCAAACTCATGCACACAGCATACTGCCTGTAGATACATCGGCGCCGCCTATATCAGTTCATGTCCATCACCTATGAGCACAACAGTTCATGCAGCAGGGCGCCATCTATCCTTCATCCAGAATTTTCCCTTGCCTTCTAATGAAATCACTAAGTTCTAGACCTTCTCCGTTTTTCTGTTTTATTCTATTTGTTTTGCACACTCCAGCTATGAACACAACCAGGTAATATCCCTATTGCATTACTTAGACTAATTTTGCAATATTTTATGTGCTAATTTCTGACTTAATCTTACTCAAAGTGAAATAAATCATTGCTAATTCTAGGGGCCTGTAACAGCATTAACCAATTACTCCGGTCCTAAAAAAGTCACACATTTCCTCTGAAATTGAATCTCATAAACATAATATGAAAAAAATGTGGGGGAACCCATAATAACCTTCTTGGAAGGAATAAAGAGGCAAAAAAACTTCCCGATTTTTTCCTTGACAAAGATGGTAAGAAGGTAAGAAGGTAACTGACCCTGCTGCTATTGCCTCCCACTTCAATGAATTCTTCACGAATATTGGATCTTCTCTTGCCGATAAAATACCACCACCTGATCCTAATTTTTCACCCCCTGTTAAGCCTATCAACACAACAAGTAGTGTTTTTCTTTACCCAACTTCATCAGACGAGATTGATAAACTTGTAATGAAATTAAAAACAAGCACAACCACCGGTCATGATGGTATCAGCTCTAATATCCTTAAAGGAGAAACACGCACAACGAATAATATTAAAACAAATACACTTAAATAATTATTGACCACATATCGAGTGGTTTCATAGAAAAAACCGAATTATATAACCCTAACAAGATTAAAAAAACTATCTAGTCTGACCATGTGCTATTAAAAAATCGCGCTCGCTAGTGTTTATAACGTGTTATGCGATACGACCGGCACGTTTTAGGTCATACATGCCATAGGAAATTACACATTATGAAAGCATCATGCGTGAAGATGTACGACGCTACTGTGCCGTCCGTATCGCATAACACAAATACATATCCCAAATACAGTAGCGCGAATTCAAATAGCGCATGGCAGACAAAATGCTTTTATTTGTTTTATGGTATTATAATGCCGTTTTTTTTTTCCCCATGTAAGTTATTCTTGATACAGGTTCTCCTTTAAGGCTGTGCTACCTGAAATAAATTCAATTCTTGTACATATTTGTACAATCGTTCTTTATCAACTGGTGTTGTTCCTTCAAGCTCAAAATCGCTAAGGTCATTCCTGTATTCAAAGCCGGCGACTCCCATTTATTTAACAACTATAGGCCTATTTCTATACTGCCAACTCTTTCGAAGGTCTTGGAAAGGTTTATGTATAACAGAATTTTTAATTTTATTTCTAAGCGTAACATTCTTTGTTCCAACCAGTTTGGATTTCGCCCCAAGAGGACACCGATAGGGCCATAAATGACTTCTACACCAAAGTATCAGAGGATTTGGATAACAAACTTTATTCAATTGGCATCTTACTTAATTTAAGCAAGGCTTTCAATACATTAAACCACTCCATCCTTATAAATAAGTTAAGTCTTTATGGCAGAAGGGGTCTTGCAAATCGTTGGATATCCAATTACTTATCTGATAGAAAACAATTTGTTACATATAATGGTACATCCTCCTCGCCCTCTAACATCATCTGTGATGTACCGCAAGGCTCCATATTAGGTCCACTTCTTTTCTTATTGTACATTAATGATCTTCCTCTTGTTTCCAGCCTTCCTCACTATATATTATTTGCGGATGACACTAACATTCTTTTTCACACGAAGACCTCGATACACTCGAAACCACGGTTAATAATGAACTTTCCATTATTTCCAATTGGTTCAAACATAATAAGCTGTCTTTAAATATAGCTAAAACAAATTTCATGATCTTCAAAAACAAACATAGTACAAGACCATATACTAATCTAAAAATACAAATCGACAATAACATCATCAGTGAGGTAAACACCACTAAGTTTCTTGGCGTACTTAAAAATAACAACCTTTCTTGGCACTCCCACACTGCCCACATCTCAAAAATTCTAAATATAATGGCATCACCCAAAGTTCGTTCTTGTCTTCCCCTAAATTCTCTTCGTACCCTATACAATCGTTTTTCTCCCTATCTAACTTATTGCTGCAATGTCTGGGCAAACAAAAATAATACACATCTCAACTCTCAATTCGCACTTGTACTAATTCCTTATGGCTGGCACACACCGATAGAAGTACAGGTACATCCCAGGTCATAACAATCTACTTTCCTACCAATATTTACTAGTATTTTATGTTGTAAGACTATATTTTTCAAAATAGCTTTTGGGCCACCCTGATTTTTGACTTAAAAACAATATGGCGGCCAAAATACACATTCTTACTAAAAATGGCTAAAATCGTATTTTTTCCGTTGAGAAATTCACACAAAAACTCTTAATTTCCCATTTTAATTTACAAAACACATTGCTCTTTGCTTTTGACAAAGTGAAATTTCAAATTATCGAAAGAATTCAAAATGGCCAACCACAAACGCTAAATACATTAATGGATTGCCTTAAGTTTATTCTTAAGGATATTATCGTAATATAACTGATGCATTGTTAACTTATTGTTGAGCTATTACAAGAATGCATATAGGGCATCATTGGTTTCTCAAAATGGCGGCTAAAATTCAAAATGGCTGATATTTAGGTTAATTACAGTAATGTATTACTTTAACTGTATTGTTGGGAATTATTTAATTCTCTAAATGGTGTTATTACAATTATTTATTAGTAAATTAAATATAGCTACCGATTATCTTAAAAACAGCTGGAAAATTCAAGATGGCTAACAAATTCATGAAAAATACACGATCTTTGTAGATTTTTGTCAAAAATTGCATTTGACCGCCATTTGTATTTCTTATGGCAGTCATTTTGAATTTATTACAAAATTGGTATCTGTTAAAATCATGCCAGAATGAATATAATTGCAACCAAAATAAACACTCCAAATCCAAAGAAATGGTTAAAAAATTTTTAATTTTCGGTTTTTTTGTTTTTTAATTGTTGAAGTCAATTAGATTTGAATTTGGAAGCAAAGTATCAAGGTATTGGTAGGAATTTGCGTTTCACGATACTTCAAGACCATAAAAACTCTCTCCTCCAGGTTGCCGTACGCTCATGGTTTTGCTCAATAGTAGGGAATGTTATTCACTGTATCTTAAAGCCAGAACTTACTGATCATACACTTCCACCATAACGTACTGTTTGTTTTTTTTTTTTTTGTCGTATTCTTTTAGAGTTTTTATGGAAGTTAATCCTTTTTAAAGAATTTCTAATCTGTTCAAATGCGAATAATTTATGTTTAACTAATTCTTTCACCGTTTTCACTCAACCAGAAAGTGGCACAAACTCGATTTTGTGTTCCGCAGTAAGTAACTGGAGTTATCTCTCGATTGAAACAGCAAATGAGATGAAACAAAAAATACTGGAAAGCCTGGTCTTTTCTCTTTAATGTGATGTTGAGATATAATATTGAAAAAAACGGTCTTTGATTGTACCACTTTTTGAGACAGGCGTATAAGGCCTATTATATACGTTAATATATTAGGCCAGTGATATCTATGCATATTAAAGATTAATAAAAAACATCATTTTCCATTAAGGACTCAACGTGGTAATTGCGGGTGCTACTGGTTACTTATTCAAGCGTTAACTTCCATTAAGTGGATTTAAGTGGATTAAAGAAGAATTACATTATGAAGTTTCTAAATTACTTTGTCCTGTAAATTCAGATTAATAAAAATATCATTTTCCATTAAGGACTCAACGTGGTAACTGCGGGTGCTACTGGTTACTTATTCAAGCGATAACTTCCATTAAAGGTGCTGGTCCGATTTATGTGTACGTGTTCTCTACTTGATATGAGAGCATGGCACTTGCACATACAACCCATCAAGTACCGTGGGAAACAAACGCGCGGTTTGATGGTAGACGCAATAAGCATATTGCAAAGCCCTGTTTAATACTGTGCTAATATTGATAGTTAACCACTAAAACTTCGGTTATTTGTTTTATATCTTGGGCTGAAATGGGATTGGAGGACTCAAATTTCAGCCGCAATGAGAAAAATACGGCCTTTTATCTGATATTAAAATCGATACTACTTCGGTAAATCAGGGGGCGTCCCAAAGACGATCGGAACACGCACCTTTAAGTGGATTAAAGAAGAATTACATTATGAAGTTTCTAAATTACTTTGTCCTGTAAATTCTCTTTCACTACCAGGATATTTAGCTAAAAAATCCTGTGATGTTTGGTATTTATCTCCATGAGATAATTTTGTAAGCGTTGGGTAAACGTGATTTTCGGGGGGAGAGAGAGAGAGTTTTGTTGAATGGGGCACAAACGACAATCAGGCCCTTGCGCTCGCACCCCAAAAAAAATCCACAAAAGGGGCAAAAGGTCCAGTTTTTGCTGTATTTTTGCATGAAAAGGTCCACATTTTAGAGAAATTTTGACATGAAAGTGCACTTTTTGGTGATGTGATGAGATGTTCAAAGTCCAAATAGGGGGTGTGTTATTCCACAAAAGTGCAAGTATGAATTTTACCCCCAGCCCAAAATATGGAGACACCCCTTACATTGTATTTCTAAGAAGCGTAAGGCTCAGGAAATGAGGTGATAAACCTACTCCAAATCTTTATGGACATTCCATTCCAATAAACGGGGCCAGAAAAAATAATACACTAACAGGACATCTTAGTGAAAAAACTATTGTTTTCAGTCAGTGGCATGAATAGATTCACACCAGTCACCTGGAATTTTCTATTACTCTCTGAAAAATCAATAGTTTCACTAATGATGTCATCACCAACACAAATATTGAATGCTTTCTAGTCCCTCCTTGTAGACTTGACACAAACCACATCAATTCTATTTGCATTCCAGGGACCTTTAAGTAGTAATCTGATCAATCTGATGCTGTATTTTAAACAAGGTCACGGCCAACGCAGATGCCACTATGCAGGGATTTAATTTAGTGTTGATTTAATTCTTTAGTTGTAAAAGAGTTACTTATGTTTACCTAGATCATGCCCCGATTCGTCATTCTTGGTAGCCAGTATCAGTTGCTGTACAATGTTTTAGTTTTATACCTATTTTCTAAAAGACGGCAAAGCTAAAATTACTTTGATATGCATTAGTTCTTATCTTGAATACTGCTCAGACTGCATACATGCATCTCCATTGCTAAATTTGTGAAAATGGATGCAAATTTGTGATTAGCCTAATTTTTTAAAACAACATTCCATAAAAGCTAAAAGACATGTACCATTGGGTGAAATAATATACATGTCACAAATGAGCTGGAATTGAATAAAAATGTGTGAATTTGGTAAAATAAACAACAAATTCTGAAATCAGGGAATAAAAATCCTGACATCTATGTGATAGCATGTGTGATACTTGAGAATACTTATTTGTCTAATGGCAATTCAATGCATCATTCACATTGCAAGGCGTCCGAATTTAGAAACCTTATTTCAAAACTTTCAGAGGGTATGTACAGGGGGTTAGAATAGTCTGATTTCAGTAAAATTGATTTTTTTCTAGTTAATTAGGATGTCTCCATATTTTGAGCTGGGGGTTTCAATTTTTTTGAATTATCACCCCCCCCCCCCCCCCCAAGAAGGACCATTTTGGTACCCAACAATACAGTTTCTTTTAAAATTGAATCCCTTTGCAATTCAGCAAAATATTTTTATACTTTTCCTTTGTTCCTTTGCCAATATATGTATAGAATATATAAAAGCATCTGTGTGTGAGTTTCTGACAAAATAGGTTGAGAATAACATTGTTTTTTGAAGTAATGTCTGAAAATTGCAAAAAAATCCCCATTGACTCTACATGCAAAATTTAAAATCCATGGAAAATATCAAAATTCAGTTGATATGAAAATATTTATCAGATTCATTTTTGGCAGCCAAAATAGCCATAGAATCTACTCGTTTTGAAAACAAAAAGTGGTCATATGCCCACCCATACTGATAGTGGCTTTAAACAAAAGGGCTGTGTTAATTTTTAATGGTCTCAATAAAATGGATATCTTTCTCGTCTAATAAAGGTGAACGCATGAATGCAGAATCATCTGGCAACTAACAAAGCAAAACCATATAAGTTCACCAATGTACCGATCCAAAATGGCGGTCCAAAATCCGATTTTTATCTAGCAACGCGTTGTGGAAACTCGCAATGCGTTGCAAGCCTTCGCAACGCGTTGTGAAGGTCCAAGAGCCATAAGGATCATAACGTATTGCCGCAACGCGTTGTGAGAACGTCACAACGCATTTCGGCAACGCGTTGCGGTGTCAGCCAATCGAAATCATGAAATTCTGTGACGTATTTCAAAAATAGACCCACTACACGTTGCAAAGTATCTAACGACGCATTGCGGCAATACGTTATGACTGCTATGGCTAGCGATAGTTGTGAAGTGCCAATGGTTAAAGGTGCAACGAGAGATTTTGAGGCAACCAAATATTGTGCCATAATAGTAATTTCATATAGAATAGACACTCAATAGATTTCTTACCTTGTATTTTGCTACAGAAATGTCTTTGATGGAAAGCTTTACATCATGGCAAAAAATCAGTACTTTCGATTTTTTAGGGACACCGGATATGTGAAATCTCTTGTTGCACCTTTAAAATGTGAAACATACAAAGAAGACAAATACACGAAAACAAAAACCCATTAAAGCGTTCAACAACTGTTCAAACCATAAGATAATCGCACATCCGAAGCTCCCAAGCTCGTAATATTTGAGTAATTGTTTTTTTTATATTGGTTCCTAAATTGTCGATTGTTTTTAGCTATTTGAATACTTTTTTTTAAAAATTAAATCCAAAGAATTGGTTCTGATGCAAAACCCATTTCTCTTTTAGATAATACTAATCAAAATGTGGTAATAAGTGTAGATCTCAATGTATCTTCACATCCACACCTATCTTACAGCGTGAGAGAGAGCACTGTTTATCACTGATAAATGTTTTCAGAAACAGTTATTTGTAGAAAACTTACCGATAATGCCAATAATTATTAACTGCATACATGTTAAACAAAGCAAGACATCCATTCTTCTGCAATATCTTAATATATACCTCTGAGAAGTTTGTTTACATAGCTTGCCTATAATTATACATAGAATCCGGCAACAATCACATCATATACGCTAAGTGCAATATTTCAAAACTGAACTGCGCATGACTGCGCATGGCGCTGTGCTCAACTGCGGCCAAAGTAGCGGTAAAAGCTACGGCGGACCGGTAAGTATTTCCCACGGTGTAGTCTGTGTCACAGACTGCGAAAGATATTATCAAAATTAGTACTGCGCGAGAGATTAACGTCATAGCGAATGTATGCAAATAGCTGCAAATGAAACTAAATCTCAAATATCTCCGGAAAACGAAGGGTTCTATGGAGATTTTTGCATCAGAGGGTCCGTTACTATGTTTTGTTTTGAATATGTATCGTAATTGGGTCTGAACCTATAGAACCTAGCGAGAAATTGAACGTTTTTGTCGGACACGGAAAAGTGAACAATCGCTACGGGCCGCTTCCCCTTTTCCCACAATGCCTTTCGGTATAATTCCAGTCTTGAGAATTTCCAAACGCTGGTTTCAATTTTTTCAATTTTAGAAACAGGATTACGTACTTACCGGACCGCCGTAGGTAAAAGCCGTCTCCCCTGTTTATGAGGGGAGTATACTTTGAGTGGTACAGATCGAATGAGATACAGATTATTTGTAAAATTATTACACTTGGGTAGTTCTAGAAACCCATGGTCACGACATAAAGGGCACGCGGTAGTTTTTGACCACCACCCATGTTCCAGGAGCAGGTCTCCCTCACTAACCTCAAAAGGGCAGCTATTATTTTTTCTTATCTTTTTTTAGACTTAGAATTTTTCCCTCTAACCTGAAAAAATAATTAAAATGTGATATATTTTGAAAGAAGCAGTAGCGAAATTCGAACCCGAGACCACTGTATCATGAGGTCAGCTACCTAACCACAAAACCAGCGATGATTCGTGTGCCAAGTTTGCGATTCTAATCCTTGATAATAAATCGCTACTGCTGTTGTGTTCAGCACTCCACTTACAAAACTGTGTAGGAAATTTCGTGTAAAAATCTCCAAATTTTTGAAAAATTGGGGGCGCCCTTCAAAAAATGTGCTAATATTGCTTTAAATGACGTTGCGTGACGTCAGAATATTTGAGAAATAGCCAGGTTGTTGAATCATTGAACATTTGTATTTACATGTGTAGAAGCTGCAACAATTTCCCACATGCGCAATCGTAAGGATAGGTGTAGCAAATAAACCATTCTATCATTGACGGCTACTTTCCCCGTCAAAATCGGAATTATGAGTGAAGCTTCAGAACTGCATCGTTCCGTATCCAGTTTTTCTCTCTTTGGCCTTTGATTGCTACAGTTTGGCGAGTAATATTTCGAACTTATTTCCTTCTAATCAACTTTCAAACATTTTATCATACGCGGACATTTTTATGGCAAATCCTGAAGGTTTAACCTCTATACTCGTACCATATGTGACTTGCATCGGTTGTAATAAACTTGTGGCGTTTTCCATTATGCATAGATTCAACACATCGAAATTGTTACTGTTTCTGCATGTCGCCCTGGTTGAAGAAGCCCCGATCGGGAGATGTCTTGCACACGGCACGCTATATAGTGCTCATTGATTATGTTTGATATTCTTTGTAGCCTGAGTCCCCGGTGTGGTAGGAGATATGGTCCGCCGGTCTCACAGTCCGGGAACAATGGTGAACAATAGGGCAATCGATTCAGTTGACTCTTCACGTAACATTAGTTTCACGCTTTATTCCGTTGTCGTCTATGGAGCCCGGACTGTGGTTCCTGCCGGACCATATCTCCTTTCACACCGGCACTCATTTATAACTAACAAACATTGCGGATAAGTCCATACGTTTTCAAGGACTGAAGGATTTAGCGGATCAGTGAACGAAATATCACATAGCTTCAACGGCAAAGTTTTCATCTGGAACGGTTGCCAACCTATGCTCCAGGAGCATGAGTGGTGGTCAAAATCTCACACTTGCCACATGTACAAATCAAAAATGTAAGTGCTTTTGTTGTGTCGAAAAACATCAATTACTTTTCTGATCCTCATATTTACGCGTGGTATGTATGCCACTGAAACAGTTTCCCCCAGGATATTTGTGATAAAAATGATTTTCTTGCTGTTGTGGATTCAATAGGGACTGTCAGAAAATAATAGGGTTTAAATCCTCTCAACAAGACGGATATTGGTGTACATTGTAAGCAATCATTGTAAACCTACAAGACTGGCGGTAAAATGCCGGACCTTTATTTTTACGTAAATGAACATTATTACAGAATATTTTCAGCATGTACTGAACAAGGACACGATAATACTTTGCAGTAAATGATAACAGACTAACAGCAGCAAAAATATTACAAAACATGACACTGTTTATAAATGTACGGTAATTTACTGGAAGTCTGGATGCATCGTTGAACTGCCAGTAATTTTACAGATTTTTAAAAATAGTTTAAAATCATACTTTTCATAATGAGACAAATACATTGGTGAACATTGAAACACATTTTGACTTGATTTCAAATTTACCCTGTACTAATTTTACCACTTATTTTACAAAGTAAAGTTCCCCGCATTTCACAGAGGTTGGACCTAAAAATTCTGATTCAGCACCCTTCAAACTATAGAAAAACATCTTCAAACCTTCTTCCCCAAACTTCTAGAATGGGATTCTCATTTATAACCCTTCTACCAAACGTAATGTAAAAGTCACAAGAGGGATTAATCATGATTTTGATGGAGTGTAGTTTGCGCTTTGTATACCTTATTGTGATTTTGCATGTTTTACAATATAAAGCACAATCCGTTCGGGCCCATGGGCAGGGCATGAATTTAAGATTTTTTTTTTAATTTGATTAATAAATCAAATGTATTGTGCTTTCAATAATCGTGGGTGGATGATAGTTTTCATTAGATATGATGTGGTTGTGAAAGATAAGGATTCTCGGTGGCGTAGCTAGGATTTTGATATAAGGGCCAGTGTCGCATCTAACTGACAGAAAAGGGATGGTATGGGGTTCAACCCGCGTTAGGGCTCCCTGGTGGGGTCCAGATACTAAGACCCGGTTGAAGTCCATAAGACGACGCCCCCGGAAAGTTTTGGGTTATATGCTTTAAAGGTCTTATCAGGGCTAATTCTTGCGCAATTCTTACAATTTACCTATCACACGCTGACCAATAATTGGACGTATACTAGATTTTGCCGGCAATCCGGCATGCAAGCAATATATATTACAAATTCCATAATACAAATAAATCAAGGAACACAGAGGATGGATACAAACAATGACAATTATGGAGGAGATGGCCAAAAGGCCAATAAAACTTAATAGTTACATACAACTTCGAAAGACATCAGATAAGGGGGGGGAAAATAACAAAATAAGACATATGCCCCAAGATAAACAAATTTACTCAAGAGTATATCTATAAATGAGTTGTTTTTTGTATTGATTTCTAAAATGTTTAGCTGATTTTGAACTCCTTAGATTTTCATGTAATGAATTCCAAAGAATTGGTCCGCATGTTCTAATTGATTGATCTGAAAATATTTTTTTGGGGGGTCAAATTATAATCATAAGTGGTGTTTTCTCGTATTATAATTATGAATAAAATACCCACCAAAGGAGATTGGTAGTCGATTTGTACTGTACCTGTGCATGTAACCCAATTCCAAGTTGTAAGTGTCAAAAATATTGAGAAAGTTAATAATGGTGCGGTATGGCTTCTAAAATGGGTATTCGATATTGTTCTAAGAGCCCATATCTGGAGTTTAAAGAGTTTATCTAAGTAAACTCTGGCGCGTTTCCCCATGCTAGAATAGCATAATTTAAATAAGGTAGAACAGGAGTGCAATATAGGGAATGTAAAATACGACCTGGTGCAATGTTTAAGCTTGTTAATGATACCAATGTTTCTTGATACTGTTTTGAGATACCATCAATATGCTGTTTCCAAGTTAGGTTTCATTAATTACAACCCCTAGAAATTTAGTTGCAGCCACTGTTTGTAAAGACACACCGTTAAAAATGATATTAATTGGTTGTAGAAAATTATCATTTAAAGATTTGCCAGCACCAATATTTGCTGCCATATGCGGAGTTCCTAAAGCCATATAATTTGTTTTTGAAGCATTAACAAACAATTTATTAGCTCTAAACCAGTTGCTTACTTCAACCAAGCGCCATAACCTGAATTCTTCAATGAACCGTCGGGATCATCTCAACTGACAAAATCAAATAGGGGGCACGACCCCCTACCACCATTGTGGCTACGCCACTAGCTAGGATTCCTAGGGATCCGCACTAATTATCTAATTAACATTTTCATTAAAAGATGGCATATCCAAAAGTTAGACAAATACAAAATGTATGAGTCTGAAAAGTATATCGTATATCGTTATACCGTAAAACTGGCAAAATGCAATTTACGTGTTCACAGTCCCTATGACCCCCTTGTCCACTTAAGTGTTTTGCAATTTGGTGTAGTTGTAGAATCATCAATCAAGTTGGGCAGTTACCATGGCGACCGCAAATAAGACCTTACTGATTTGATGTTGTATAGGCAAATTTGGGGTGGATATAAAATGGGGCGTGGGTGTCGCTTGGTGAGGGGAAGGTTGCTAGTCTATACCTGGGAACCTGGACTAGAAGTAGCCCAGATTCGCTTTAGCGATTTCGTTGTTTTAGTGCAGTAAAGCTGCACCAATGCTAAAGCTAGGGAGACATAGCTAATTCTGACCGGAACCTGCTTTTGATTTCTAGACATAGTGTCCCGCATCTAGGTTGTTTTCAATGAAACTATATCCAGATATCCTCTGGTCTGCCCACAAAATTGTGCTGGCTACATGTCACAACAGGAAAAATCTTTATCGCTAAAATCCTTGGTGTGCGAGGCCCCAGGAAATGCCTAGGACGGGTCGGTAGGTTACACAATCAGTTGAAGGTATGTGGAGAATTATTGTTGAGGTTCTTTTGAACATGAATTTCACAAGTGTTTGTTGTATAATTCAAATTAAATTTACCATGTGGTGAAAAGAGATTTTGACCTTTGTCCTTTCTCTGAGCCATCTGCAAGTTGGCTCAACTATATTTGCATTTTTTGTCAAAATATAGTTATGCAACCTGAATAACTTCCCTGGTCAAAACTACACAATTTTCGTGCCACATATTCACAAGTGTGGCACGAACTTTAATTTAAAATAAGCTTCCAGGCCACCCTGATTGTCTTTACTTAAAAACAAAAGGGTAGTCGAAATACCAATTTTAACAAAAATTGGCTACAAATGCACGTCATAAAACGCACACAACGCTCTGAAGTTGGCCCCTTTAATGTACAAAGACAGGTCTTTCAATCTAAAACGTTTGAATCCGTAAATTAAGAATTCGAAATGGCTGCCACAATTGCTTAATACAAGTAATCATAAAAATAATGATAACGTTATTCTTTAGAATATGGTCGTATAGTGTTAATGAGGCAACTAACTTTTAACTAACCTTTTAACTAACTATAGCAATTAACTTTTGTTGTGCTACTACCAGACACCTACGCGCTACCATTCTGCACATGTGGTGGCCAATAAGAAATATAAATAGTGGTCAGCATACAATTTTTGACTAAAAATCGACTAAAAATGTATTTTACATGAAAGTGATAACCATATTGAATTTTCAAGGTGTTGGTATAAACGTTTTTTAATAATTGTAATATACACCATTTAGAGCAAGAAATAATCCCCCAAAATACAGTTAATGTGATACTTAATTGTAATTAATGCAAATGTCAGACATCTTTAATTCTTTTGAACCGCCATTTTGAGAAACAATGATAGCCCTAGGTTTTTTTTAAGTAGCTTAACAATAAGTTAAAGCCACTAGTATTATCATTCATTTTTTTCCAAGTTCAAATGCTAATTTTGTCTCTAAATTGCTAGTGTTAGGTCATACCAACAAATTTTATTACTGTTCTTTGTGAAAAACGGACACTTAAGCATTTTAAAGCGGTCTTGAAGGTGCCATTTACCGGTAAGCATTCCAAATATGCCAAAAAACGGGTTCGAAAAAAAAACATTAGGTGGGCGCTTCTTTCTAGAAATGCCTCTTTAAGTAGATTACTGCTGAGGTTAATTTGGCCTCCTGGGGCGATAGCAGGACTAATGAAGTTTTTTTACAGATGAAAATTATGTTTTGATCAATTTCTTAAAAGTTTTTTTTTATTGTTATTAAACATCACGGATGGTTTACATTGTGTGTGCCATGTGTCAGATATGGTTAAAATTTTTGGTACTGGATTTTAAGAAATTTGAAGTCGGAGGGCTGATGAAAAAAGCGGGAGAAATAATCCACAATGTGTTTGATTTAAAATTCCTCCTTGAGGGTTACACCCACCCTTTAATGAGATGGTCTGTTATGTTAAACAGTGTATAGTTGATATTAATTATCCTCCTTTGAAAATAGTTTGGGTGGTTTGCTTTAATTGTTATCTTTCTCACAGTAAGGTTTACTGTCCTTCCTGTTCTTCTTGCTATTTTGGAGGTCGTATGGACTTGGTAGCCGACATACGCCATATGTCAACACCTATCTACTTACTTGTAGCTTTCTCTGAGTCTAGCAAGGTCAGTAGAGCCGGTGTAAAGAAACTGAGTGTCCCCCATGAGAGAGTGCCCTAGCTACCATAGCAACATGTACGGAATAAACCGTGACCTTGTATACGAGGCCATTTGGGTACAGTGCTGAAACAAACGATGCATACAGCACTCTATTGCGAACACAATAGACAGATGGGTGGGCGGACACTGTAGTTTATGACACCGGCAAGGTAGGCGCAGTCAATTAGGAGGTCACGCTAACATGCGTTATTTTCTTGTACACGAGAAGACAATACAATCGCTGTGACCTCAATAGCTGGTCGAAAACGCTCTAGAAAATGTCCTGATTTGAGGTCCAAAATACCTGAATTCATTATAAAATCATGTATTATTGTTGCGGAATGTCAACTACATATCAAAGTTGATCTAAAATGACGTGAAAGGGTGTTTGGGGGTTAAAAACAACGAATTAAAAGCGACGAATTTTAAGTTTTGAAAAAGCGTGGTCTCTGAAGTTCTAGAAATCCCACAAAATTTTAAAGTATCCCAAATCATTAATTGAATTGTGTGCGTTGCGAAGGTTCATCCGGGAGGTTGCGTATTGCCGCAACGCGTTGTGAAAATGTCACAGAGACACTTGAGCTTGAATGTGCATGAGGCTGGAGAAATCTTGTGAACAGGCGGGTGGCTCCGTTAAGATATTTTTTTTTGCTGAGATGTGAAGTTGAAAAATCGTGTAATATAACATCTTTCTCCTTTTCAATGTAGCACCTGTCTGCAGATATGAATATAATTCCGTACATAGTAACTGGCGCAAATAGCCATAGCAGCTGAAAGCGCAAAAAAACAACTACAACCTTTTTGTTTTGCTAAAGGAATATTTGCGAACTAAAAATGACAAAATCTGGGGAATGCAGCCATTTTTGATGATTTCCTTCAAAGGAGGGCGGGCTGGTGTAGTGGCTCATCCACTCGCCTTTCACCAATGCGGCCCGGGTTCAATCCCCTGCGGAGCCTGTGTCGTACGTGAATTTGGTTGCCGATCCATACCCGTCCTCGCAGGTTTTCTCCGAGTACTTCGGTTTCCTCATGCTTCTAAAATCGGACTTCTTCCCATAAAGACTTCCTTGTCGTTGTGGATTTACTCGTGGTGTTGTAGCAGCCTAAGGCGCTCCACAGCGGCCCCCTGAGCACTTCGGTGGAGTTGTCGCGCGTTTATAAGAATTAAATATTATTATTATTATTATATTAAAGGTGTGTCCTTGACCCAAACGCCGCCAGTTTTTGAATTTCTTGCGTCATTTCAATCATTTACTTTCTAAAATCTATTTTGTGACATTTAGCGCTACCTTAATTAAAATTACTGTTTTCCTTGAACAAAGAACACCAATTATACTCCCTTAAATTGACCAGGAACAAATACATTTTAACAAAAATACCAAACACTGATGAAGGTAAATCCTTGATAAAATCCGAGAATGTATTCCAAATGTGCTTGAAATTTACTTCTCACGAAAAAGTTCATTTCGGGTATAAGTTATGATGTAATTGTAATTATTTGTTATTGACAGCAAATGTTGTATCTCGAAATGTACTTTTTGCCCGGGGGGGGGCACTGACATTGGAAAGAGGTACGGGTATGTGCGGCCCTTAAGACCCCCTTTTCGCGTCTCTCCAACCGTTCCCAAGACCCCTGGAAGTAGCTAAGCTTAACACGTCGTATTTTTCAAGCAATGACGATTTTTATGCTTTGTTTACCAATAAAAGTTGGGATCCGACTCTTTTAGGTCTAGAAACAGTGGTAAATGGCATTCTTCAAGACCGATTTAAAATGCTTTGGTGTCTGTTTTTCAAAAAGAACTGTAATATAAGTTGTTGATATATTATAACACTAGCAATTTAGAGACAGAATGGGCATTTTAAATTTAGAAAAAAATGACTGATAGTGGCTTTAATGTTTAGATCATTTTTGATAGAAGCGTACTTTTACTCTGGACATTAGCGAGGTACAATTTTTCAAGTACATTGTTATCAAAATGTACTTTTTCTGTAGACATTCCCAAGGAGCACATTTCGAGTAAATTGTCGTACATTTTCGAGTACTTTTTCCTGAAAAAGGCCGATTTTTTTCTGCCGAAAGGTCGTATTGTATTGTTTCTATGTTTGTTTGGCAAGTTGTTGGCCATCCTTGTTTTCCTATGCTGGTTGGGACTGGCTCTTTTAGTCCACTCAATCTACGGTATGACCTAGACAAAATTGCTACAGAAGATTTCTTGCTGTAACTTGTTGTACAAACCCTCCAAACAAAATATCAAAAAGGTAGAAAAAAGGAAGCATTGCAAAACATGCTAATTTGCATAAAACATATGTGCCATTTTTGCCTATAATTTGTTTATTATTTAATATATTGAAAGAGGACGACCGGATTTAAGTAAATAAAGTTTTCATCTTGATAGAATGGTCTTCGCCCCTAAACCCCATCTGTAGAGTTTTGCGCTGACATTTCAACCGATATTAATTTTACCATACATATAGGGCTAAGAAAATCATGTTTTTAGCTCTCACATGAAAACGGGTCGACCAAAATGGGGTACATTATAACTTCCAAACCAAATATCATTTGGCCCTAAGATTTCACAGGGTAAATGAGAAAAATAGTAGCTTTCTTCAAATACCAAAATGTTGACCACTTCCGGTAAAATATTGGAGTATGGGGCCGATGCTATTAGCAATCAGGCCACGGCCCTTTAACTCTTGAGTCTTTCTTGCTGTTCAACATAAGACCCGCAGTACTTGAGGTCTAACCTTTTTGAGTTGGGTAGGGCAGATAGGTTGATGATTATCTTCATTGACGGTCGTATTCCATTCCGTCTCTTTGGGCATTTAGATGTAGGCTGACTTTATATGCAGCATTCTCACCTGAGCTTTGTAGTGGATCTTGTGCAGCACATATCACATCCCCTGTTAGAGCTGCCTAGTCAAGGTCTTGTGAGATGTGACTTTGGTGACGTTCTAGAATGCTTGACCGCCTTTTTATACTGCTGTCCTACCTATTACCCAGGCTATTACCAAATGATTCCCTTTTTAACATTTAACATTTACTCAATGGACCCCCATTTTCTTCTGTCCTGCTATACCACTTTTATTTAGATTCATTGATTTGTCCATCAACAATATTTACATACAGAAATTAGACAATATAATAGAATCAATATAATATAGAGTTTAAAAATGCTACAAGCATGGAAATATCTGTACATAAATAAATTCGACTGGACGAGGACATTGCTAAACGCAGAGCGTGTAACGCAATGCCCTCGGTTAGACAAAAAAAATAAATAGTATAGTACAAATTTATGTGTAAGGATTATAAACATGGACCTACATACCCAATAAATAACAATTATGCATGACCAATTGAAGAATGGAATAAGGAGGCAATGAAGAGCAACACTGTAAATTATATAAGAAAAATATGACAATTAAATTTAGCTTATTACACTGTAGGTGGTATACAAATATAATAGGTATGCAGGCAACTTAACCAATATGTCCAGTGGAACATGGAGGTAGGAGAGAAGGAGAAAGCTCTTCCCTAATTGCATTACGCAACGCCGATTATCCCAATTATATCACTTCGCAACTCATTGTAAAATTATCACAAGTATGCATGAAATTATCCACTTTTTTAAAACGAATTGAACACCCAAATTCAATTTTCGCAGCCTACGTGCACATTTAACAATTTTATCATTTCATGGCACCAATTTTAAATTTTTATAATTTCATGGCAATTTGAACTCTGGTAAAGAGGCACTTCCTATTTTAACTTCAGGTTTTAACATCACTGGTCCCCTTCTCAAATTCTTATACTGGATGACCCATTTTTTTATTCAGCTTGTGTACCGAATGACCCTTATTTTGGGGTACATTTTATATGAAAGGAGCCGGGAAAGGACCCCAATTTTCACCTGGCCGAGGCACATATGCCCATCACTCGCATAGGGAGTGCCCCCCTCCGGCACCAGTTAACCCAATGTGTTTGATTAAATACTCTCTGATAATAATTTGGCTAAATAAAAAGATCTCCCATCCCGATTTCAGTCTGACAAATCATCTAGAAACGCAAAATTAATTTTGGCGGGAAAATTGCGACCATCTTGAATAATGACCATCACTTTCCACTTTTAATATATCAATTGCAAGTGCTACACACCTTGCAGGCATAGCCATGCAAAACATGTTCAAATACTAACAGAAAAATGGAAAATATCCCTACGCATGCATTTATACCTTTGTCGAAATATGGGCGTATACGTCCACGTAAGATAAATGCAAATTACGATGTCTTGCCAGGCTTCCCTTTTTCTACCTTTTGATATGTTGTTTGGGAGATCTTTTACTGCTAGTTGCAGCAAGCAAACCTTCTGTAGCAATTTTGTCCAGATGTACCTAGTATTTTTCATAAATTGAGTGGACTATTTGAGTATATAAAGAAATTTAGTTCTACAAGTACAGTTTACTAGGGAGAGTAAGCTATTAAATATTAAGCAGCCGCCTTTCATCACATGCTCAGCAACATGCAATTATACTAATGGAGAATCACATTTCAAGAGATTCAGTAAGTTCTACCATTAAGGTGCCATCAAATAAAAGGCTGCGTGAAGTGTAATGAAATGAAATATCGCCAAGCAAGCCAGATACATAATAAGACAATCCATTAGAAAGTCGTTCTATTATCCTTTTTACTGACATTTTGTTTAACATACATGTCTGGATGGAAAATGAGCATAGGGTGAAATGGATTCCATCAATGGATTTTCAGTTTATTAGGACTTATAAGGCCAATACTTTTTGAATTGTGCAAACTCTCGTGCAGAAGTGGCATTTAAAAAAAAACTGTCTATTACTACCCTTCAATTTAGTAAAATGTCATAACTTAACTCAGAGATATTGAATTTTTTGCTGTAGTAATTAAAGTAGTCAGCTAGAACTAAGAGAGCTACCCCAAAATGCTTCATTCCAAAATTAGAAAATGATCGGGGGGGAAAAATGTTCGTTTTCCATGCAGTAAACATTCGTACCGAGTGCAAGTGCCAGTAGGATACCTGTATAGTGAAAATTTCGGATGCGGAATTGTTATAAGAAAGTTCAATTTTTCTATATAAAGGACGCTTCTATTTAAGCTTATAGTTCATTCACACTTAATTAGTATATGGAACAAGCTTATGTAATTTGCACACAACACGATTTGTTTGAAAAATTGAGGAATCGGGAAAGCTCTGAATCAGCCTTTTAAGATCTATATAAAACCTACAAATTATCCTAATTTATTAATTATTCCTATATGTTGGTCTCGCCAAACTCTTGTCAAACCAAACTACGAGATTATGTGTTGTAATGTTCAAAGACATACATCAAATACTTTAATTTCAACGTTTGACCATAATTGTTTTGACGCGATAACTAAATGTACCGATGCTGTATTTTTAAATGAATTTGTAATGGTAAAAAATACTATTAATCTCATACCTTAGTTTCCAACGTCATCATGTTCATCCTAATTTTGCAGGGGACAATCGCTTTATAATACTACATTACTAATGGTTCTTGTAGATTAAAGGCAAAACGATTTTGTTGGCCGATTTTGAAAAATTCAAGATTGGTGCTAACAAAAGATCCAATGTTGTTTTGTCATTTTTATTGGTTCCAAATGTTAAATATTTTAAATATCTCCCCCACTTAAACGGCGAATTAGTTATTCGAAATCAATCCATTCTCAAGAGAACACACTGAATTAAAGAATATGGTGATTTAAAAAATAACCTGGGGTCCGTTCGCGAAAACTAGGTCGGTATACTAACGCATGCGTATGTTCTACATAATGGACCTTTTATGCACCTGAAGGCTATGGATAAATTCGTTCCACTCAAGCAGACATACGATACACTAGTTGTAACGACCGAGTTTTTCGCGGAACGGACCCCTTACTCACTAAGTTCTATTTAGCGTTTAAAAAAAAGAATAGAGTCAAAAATCTTTTTGGCACAATCGCATTCTTCCGTTGCCTCACCTTTATCCACATCAGATATTCAACTTGTTTAGATTGGATCCTCACTCTCGTATATTATATATTCAAAATTAAATTTCTTATTATATCAATGAAATCTAATGAATTTCTATTACGCTTCGGGATTTGCATTGAGATGTCCAATTTCACCAAACGTTTTTTGAATGATATATTTTCGTTAGGCCCTACTGACGGCATTCATTTCTTAGTCGTAGTGTCGCAAACTAGGACCCCGTTCTCAAAGTTTAGATACGTTTTAAAAGATTTTTTTACTTTGAGGGATGCTGAATTCAGAATTTTGGGTAAATCTCTGTGAATCCGGGGAACTTAGTAAGGTGTGAATTTATTAGTAAAATTTAGTACATGGTTTAAATCTGAAAAGTAGGTATTTGTTTAAATTTTACACACCGAAGCTTTGGGGACATTGGTGTGCTTAACACGTTAACTGCTAAGGTGTTTGCACTTTCCGTTAGTGCAATAAGGGTTGGGGGCTCCTAGGGACCCATTCGTTAATATAACCACTTTCCAAAGGAAATTTTTAGTAATCCACCACATGTTAGAAGGATTCAAAGACCTCACAATTAAGAAATAAACTGAAAAATTGTTTCGTAAGAAAATTAGGCAAAACATTGATTTTATTTTTGCGTCAAATGTGCGAAAAGACACTAATTCGTTTCCGCACTTTTCCTACTGCACTGATTCACTAGACTTTTGCTGATTGGCTTTAATTGGTGAGGGATGAACTATATTTAAGCATCTTAAGCCACAATAGCATGTTTTGCCATTTTAATATTTTTAGTTTACTTATATAAGTTACCATAGGTTCCTACAGTCAAACCCTATACTTGTTATATAAAATATTATTGACACCAAATGGCCTACTATTCTTTCCAAGAATTTTTTATTAATATTTCCTTTGTTTAATGCACTAGGTGTATTCTTATGAAAATCCGATCACAGTAACTCTATTAAGATTTTAATTTTTGTCATGGGCACTTCCGTTAGTGCCTAAGGGGTGGGGCTCCTAGGACCCATGCTAATTAACGCAAAAACGACGCGGATGATTTGAATTTTTTTTGCAGTCACCATGCAAGCGCAACGAAAAGTTAGACTAATACAAAAAATATACCCATAATTATTGCAACTTTAAAAAACGCCGGCCGAAAAACCAAAAATGGGTCCCTAGGAACCCCCCCCTTAATGCAGTTAAGTGTTAATGCACACCAAGCATTTGTCTCGGTAAAAGGATTAAAAAGGTATAGTTTGTCTAGGTCACCCGGAGGCGTCAAATTACCCAATGCTCCATTTTCAACCCTCCTGACCCAAACTTAGAGAACCCAGGATCTTCATTCTGACTTACTATCATGACATGGCCTGAAAACAAAACCGATGGTGGCCTTTATCTTGACTCTTCATTGCTTTTATTTATAAAGAAAATTTGTAATCAACTAGGAACTTTCCGTCCCCGTTTGTTGACTCGAGCATCAGGTAGATGGCCACCAAGACCCCATACTTGTCTTTCTCCTATGGGGTTTTACAGTCAAAAGTAGGTCTAAAGTCAAGGACAACCATGAATGGGGTGGGTCTCTTCACTGCTGCTTTCAGCGAGATACGACGTACCAAGATGACATTATGGGTTGTGTGGGAGATGTCAAAAAGGGTTCAAATGTGGTTAACCCTGCAGTTACTAGTTGGAAACTACCAAAATCACAACTGGTCTTCATGGCAACATGTGACAGCCTCTTACAAAATGCTTTGAATATCTGACATAAAGAGCCTCCATTTGGAAAAATATCAGAAAATGATTTCTAACGCAGTTATATATTGCGAAACCAAAATCCGTAAAACAACGATAATGCCCACAAGGATCCTAAGTAAATCGGGGTATGCCTCCAATCAGTACGTGGAAGTCGGCCCGTTGTGTGTACGTAATCCGATCTCTAAAATTGAAAGAAAAAAAGTGGTCGTAAATTGAAACCAGTGTTTAACCATTCTCAAGACTGGAAAAATATCGAAAGTTTTGCGTGGAACAATTTGGATTCACGTAGCAACTGAATTTCCTCGCTCTCTAGGTACTACGCATAGGTTCAGATCCAATTACGATAGTGGCGGGGGGGAAAGCAAAACAAAACTAAAGTAACGGGCTCTCTGATGCAAAACACCTGAGTAGAACCTCATTTGTTTTGCCAGAGATATTCAAGTATTTTTTTTACACACATTTTCTATGGGAGACTGATAACCTTATCTCTCACGCAGTAACCAATTTAGATATCTTTCACAGTCTGTGACACAGACTACACATGGGAAAATACTTTCCGGCCGCCGTGACCGTGTGCCCGGCAGTCGCGGATCAGTGGTCTTTCGTGGCGCTTGGTTGAGAGTTTTAAGGAAAATGGTACAATTATTGAGGAATTGTGCAGCTACAATATTGTTACATAACACTCAATACCAGCTGACTCACAACAATTTTTGATAGTAGAATGGATGATCACAAGGATTACATAATGTTTTACAGTACGTTACACAGTACGAAAGTACTTATCTCAAACATGGTCAAAGATGTGTTAGTCACGGCTGCAAGCCAACGACAACTGCGGTAAGTACGACAAGTTTTCAACTAGGCTACGTCTAATTAAACGCCATCTACTACCATGAAATCTGTGCCTCATTAAAATTGCCTCAGGTTGGGCGCTATACCACAATGTGTCTATGGCTTCCACATAGGAACCATCAAACTTCCACACCAGGTATACAACGTTGTTTAGCCCAATACGTGCCAATATATTGCACGTATTGGCTCAAATCACATTTTAACACTTCATTTACTTGTTCAGCCCAATACGTGCCAGAAAGGGCACTATAGTCAAAATCTAATACAATGGGAATCATCTTACATTTAGCACACATACACCCCTGAAAACTTAGATTCCCAAAACTGGACTCGAGCCGAGCGCGGGAAGATTTTAAATTTGCACGTATTGGGCTCATGTTTTCACCCATTGAAGCCTGTGTAAAAAATTCAACAAAAAAAAAACCCAATACGTGCTGGGCTCTAGTTAGCTGTTGAATAAAATCAAACTGAAATTACGGTTGTCACCTATTGAAGTTGCTGTACAAAATTCAACACAAAAAGCCCAATACGTGCATTTTTGTACGTATTGGGCTCTAGTTACATATTGAATAAAATCAAACTGAAATTACGGAAACTAAGTTAGGTTTGCCATACAAATGATATAACAATGGCTAAAGTTATTTAGTAAATATTTCCGGTGTTTCTAGAACACTTCGGAAAATTTAATTTTTTTGCACGTATTGGGCTTAAATTACTCATTGAATGAAGTGCAAGTAGAATTTAAGAAACATAGCTAATCTTGGTGTGTCAATGATGAATAAAGTTATTTGACAACTTTTTGGTGTTTCTAAAAAAAAAAAAAAAAAAAAGAACATTTAGGAAAATTTCATTTTTGCACGTATTGGGCTCATGTTGTCACCTATTGAAGTTGCTGTACAAAATTCAACACAAAAAGCCCAATTCGTGATTTTTGCACGTATTGGGCTCTAGTTACATATTGAATAAAATCAAACTGAAATTACGGGAACTAAGTTAGGTTTGCCATATAAATGAGAGATAACAATGGCTAAAGTCATTTAACAAATATTTTCAGTGTTTCTAGAACACTTCGGGGTTTTTTTTTTGCACGTATTGGGCTCAAATTACTCATTAAATGAAGTGCAAGTAAAATTTAAGAAACAAAGTTAATCTTGCTGTGTTAATGATGAATAAAGCTATTTGACAACTTTTTGGTGTTTCTAGAACATTTAGGAAAAATTCATTTTTGCACGTATTGGGCTCATGTTGTCACCTATTGAAGTTGCTGTATAAAATTCAACACAAAAAGCCCAATACGTGCATTTTTGCACGTATTGGGCTCTAGTTACATATTGAATAAAATCAAAATGAAATTTCGGAAACTAAGTTAGGTTTGCCATATAAATGAGAGATAACAATGGCTAAAGTTATTTAACAAATATTTCCGGTGTTTCTAGAACACTTCGGGTTTTTTTTTTTGCACGTATTGGGCTCCAGTTACATATTGAATAAAATCAAACTGAAATTACGGAAACTAAGTTAGGTTTGCCATATAAACCATGTATATAAACAATGGCTAAAGTTATTTAACAAATATTTCCGGTGTTTCTAGAACACTTCGGAAAATTCAATTTTTTTTTGCACGTATTGGGCTCAAATTACTCATTGAATGAAAGAAGTGCAAGTAAATTTAAGAAACAAAGTTTATCTTGGTGTGTTAATGATGAATAAAGCTATTTGGCCACTCTTTGGTGTTTCTAGAATATTTCGGAAAAATTCATTTTTGCACGTATTGGGCTCATGTTGTCACCTATTGAAGTTGCTGTACAAAATTCAACACAAAAAAGCCCAATACGTGCATTTTTGCAGGTATTGCGCTCTAGTTACATATTGAATAAAATCAAACTGAAATTACGGAAACTAAGTTAGGTTTGCCATATAAATGATGTATATAAACAATGGCTAAAGTTATTTAACAAATATTTTCGGTGTTTCTAGAACACTTCGGAAAATTTAATTTTTTTGCACGTATTGGGCTCAAATTACTCATTGAATGAAGTGCAAGTAACATTTAAGAAACAAAGTTAATCTTGGTGTGTTAATGATGAATAAAGCTATTTGACAACTTTTTGGTGTTTCTAGAAACATTTATGAAAATTTCATTTTTGCACGTATTGGGCTCATGTTGTCACCTATTGAAGTTGCTGTACAAAATTCAACACAAAAAAGCCCAATACGTGCATTTTTGCACGTATTGGGCTCCAGTTACATATTGAATAAAATCAAACTGAAATTACGGAAACTAAGTTAGGTTTGCCATACAAATGATGATAACAATGGCTAAAGTTATTTAGTAAATATTTCCGGTGTTTCTAGAACACTTCGGAAAATTTAATTTTTTGGCACGTATTGGGCTCAAATTACGAGGCTGAATCACACTGTGCATCGTAATGTCGATAAAGCCTTTTTACTTCAGATATTGACGAATGTCACTCCAACCCGTGTAAGAACGGAGGCACGTGTCAAGATGAAACCTTTAAATATAACTGTTCCTGCATTGCTGGATATAATGGCAAGGAATGCGAGATAGGTAAGTCAACTGCAGAAAGAATATTTTTGCGATTGTGGTACTATTCACAGATCTTGTAGATTTTTAATATATATACAAAGGAAACTCATTTTTAACATTTACTCAAATTTGCTAGTTACAAGGTATTAGCTATCTTGGATGGCCTATAAACTTCTAGATTCCATAGGGTCAGATCCAATTACGATATTCAAAACAAAACAAAGCAACGCGGCTCTATGATGTGCAAAAAAAAAACCCACCACCCCCCCCCCCCCCACAAAAACATGATTAGGAACCCTTTGTTTTCCAGGATATTCAAGATTTAGTTTCATTTCAAACATTCTCTCTGGGGAGACTGAATACCTTACCTCTCTCACGCGATAAGCAGTTAGTGTAGATACCAATTAGATATTCTTTCACGTTGGGTGACAAGATACACAGTAGGAAAACTTTCCGACCGCCGTGACCGTGTGCCCCCCCCCCCCGGCGGCGAGGATCAGGTGGTCGTTCGTGGCCTGTTGAGACGTTTTAGACTGGTACCACATTATGGAGGGAATTGCTGCAGCTAGCAACAATATTGATCAAAACCAATACAGTGACTACAAACAATTTTGATGTAGAATGGGATGATAACAAGGAGTACAATAATGTTTTACTTACTTACACAGTAAGAAAGGAATTATCTCAACAGAAAGATGTTAACTGAAAGCTAAAGACAAAACAAAACTGCGGGTTAATACTACACAATGATTTAAACAGGTTACGTGCTATTACAACGCAATCTACTACATGAAATTGTCCTCATTCAAATTCCTATGGTTGGCGCTTTTTATACCATCAAGTCGTCTATGGCTTTCCACAGAGGAACACATCAAACGTCACGCAGGTATTACGTTGTTAGAGCCCAATACGTGCCAATATATTGCACGTATGGGCTCAAATTCACATGTTAACACAACATTTACTTTTCAGCCCAATACGTGCCAGGAAGGGCATTAAAGTCAAAATCTAATACATGGGAATTAATCTTACATTAGCACAACATACACCCCTGAAACTTAGATTCCAAAAAAACTGGACCCGCGCCAGAGGCGGGAAGAGATTTTTAAATTTGCACCGTCATTGGGCTTCATGTTTTCACCCATTGAAGCCTGTGTAAAAAATTGCAACAAAAAAAAATGAAACCAAACCGTGCTGGGCTCTAGTTAAGCTGTTGATAAAAATCAAAACTGAAATTACGGAATAAGTTAGGTTGCCCATATTAATGATGGATAACAATGGCTAAAGTTATTTAACAAATATTCGGGGTTTCTAGAATCACTCGGAAAATTGAAGTTTTTGGAACGTATGGGCTCAAATACTCATTGAATGAAGTGCAAGTAAAATTTAAGAAACAAAGTTAATATTGGTAAATTAATGATGAATAAAGCTTATTTGACAATTTTTGGTGTTGTTCAGAACCAGTTGAACATTTCAATTATTTTTTTGCAGTATTGGGCTCATGTTGTCACATATGAGTTGCTGTACAAATTCAACACAAAAAGCCCAATACGTGCTATTTTGTACGTATTGGGCTCCTAGTTACATCTTGAATAAAATCAACTGAAATACGGAAACTAAGTCTAGGTTGCCATACAAAAGAGTATAACAATGGCGAAAGTATGTAGTAAATATTTCCGGTTTGTTTTTAGAACATTCGGAAAATTAATTTTTGCACGTATTGGGCTTAAATTACTCATTGAATGATGTGCAATAGAAAAATTAAGAAACATAGCTCATCTTGGTTTTCAATGATGAATAGAAAGCTATTTTGACAAACTTTTTGGTGTTGCTAGAACATTTAGGAAAATTTATTTTTTGCACGTAGGGCTAATGTGTTAACCTATTGAAGTGCAGTTGCTGTACAAAATTCAAACACAAAAAAGCCCAATTCGTGATTTTTGCACGTCGTATTGGGTCCTAGTTACATATTGAATAAAATCAAAAATGGAAATTACGGGAAAACTAAGTTAGGTTGCATTTATAAAGGAGATGATTAAACAATGGGCAAAGTCATTTTTAAACCAATATTTAGGGTTCGCTAGACACTTCGGGGTGGTTTGTTTTTTGCACCGTATTGGCTTCAAAATTACTCTGTAAATGAAGTGCAAGTAAAATTTAAGAAACTAATATGTTAATCTGATGTAGTAATGATGAATAAAGCTATTTGACAATTTTGGTGGTTGTTTTCGAAATAGGTTAAAATTCATTTTGTGCCACGTATTGGGCTATGGGGTCTCCTATTGAAGTTGCTGTATTAAAATTCAAACACAAAAAGCCAATACTGATATTTTTGCACGTATTGGCTCTATATTGAATAAAATCAAATGAAATTACGGAAAATAAGTTAGGTTTGCCCATATACATGAGAAGATAACAATGGCTTAAAGTTATTGAACAAATATTCCGGTGTTTCTAGAACCTTAGGGGTTTTTTTTGCACGTATTGGGCTCCAGTTACATATTGAATAAAATCAAACCGAAATTACGGAAACTAGTTAGCGTTTGCATATAAACCATGTAGATAAAAATGGCTTAAGGTTATTTAACAAATATTCCGGGTGAGTTTCTAGAACACTTCGGAACATTCAATTTTTTTTTTGCACGTATTGGGTCAAATCACTCATTGAAGAAGAGTGCAGTTAAATTAAGAAGAAACAAACGTTTAATTTGGTGTTGTTAAGGATGAATAAAGCTATTTGGCAACTCTTTGGTGTGTTCTAGAATATTTCGGGAAAATTATTTTTTGCACGTTTGGGCTAATGTGTCACCTATTGAAGGTGCTGTACCAAAATTCAACACAAAATAAAATGCCCAATACGTGCCTTTGGCAGGTATTGCGCTCTAGTTACATATTGACTAACATCAAAATCTGGAAATTACGGAACCTAAGTTAGGTGGTTTGCCATTATAAATGATGATATAAACAATGGCAAAAGGTTATTTATTTAACAAATATTTCCGGTGTTTCTAGTAACACTCGGAATTTAATTTTTTGCACGATTGGCTCAAATACGCATTGAATGAAGGGCAAGAACATTTAAGAAACAAAGTTAATCTGGGTGTGTTAATGCTGAATAAAGCTATTTGACAAAACTGTTTGGTTTTCTAGAAAAATTATGAAAAATTTCTTTTGCACTATTGGCTCATGTTGTCACCTATTGAAGTTGCGTACAAATTCAACACAAAAAAAAAGCCCAATACGTGATTTTGCAGTATGGGCTCAGTTACATATGAATAAAATCAAATGAAATACGGAAACTAAGTTCGGTTTGCCATACAATGATGATAACAATGCTAATAAAGTTATTAGTAAATATTCGGTGTTTCTAGACACTCGGTAAAAATTTAAGTTTTTTGGCACGTATTGGGCTCAAATTACGAGGCTGATGAATCACACTGTCATCGTGATGTCGATAAAATTAAACCTTTTACTTCAGTATTGACGAAGTCACTCCAACAGTGTAAGAAAGGAGGCACGTGCCAGATGACACCTTTAAAATAACTGTTCCTGCTATCTGGATATAGTGGCAAGGAATGCGCGATAGGGTAAGTCAAACTGCAGAAAGAATATTTTTGCGATTGTGGGTACTCATCACAAAGATCTTGTAGATTTTAATATATATACAAGGGAAACTCATTTTAAATTTCTCAAATTTTGCTAGTTACAAGGTATTAGCTATCTTGGATGGCCTATAAACTTCTAGATTATCTTCTCTTGTTGGATATCATTGTGTGTCAGTTGCGTAAGTTGTCACGAACCGGGTGGAAGTAAGATATAGTCCGCCGTGAGCCACATTCCGGGCTCCATTGACGACTACGGAATAAAGTGTGAAAACTAAGGTGCGTGTGAAGCGTCAACTGAAGGAGGGTCCTATGTGAGTACGGCGGACTATAATACTTCTACACCGGTCTGCCGCAGTGCTGGTTATCAAGAAAGGGTCGTAACGACACATCAAGGGGAAATAACAGGTACCAGTCGCTTTGTCGATATTAATATTGCTTCACGCGGTTTAAAAAAAATAGGAACAACAGCGTTTATAATGCGTGATTTTCTAAATTATCCGCGAGACGCGGTTACAGACAAACTCACACTATTATCTAATCAACGTGAAACTTACAAAGCAAAACACCGTAGGATAATTAATACAGGAAAACATATACTAACGCTCTTAGCTTCTACTATCAAGCTTGAAAACAAACTACGTTTTCTCCAGCATCAAGTTTCATATCGACTTGTAAGAGGCCGGTGTGGCAGGAGATAGGGTCGCCGGTCTCCAGTCCGGAAACAAATTGTGGAACAATTGGCACAATACGATTCAGTGAGATCTTTAAGTAATATTAATTCACGCTTTATTCCGTTGTAGTCAATGGAGCCCGGACGGTGGGTTCCTGCCGGACCATTCCTTTCACACGGGCTGCAAAAATGACGGAAATTATGAAAGTATAAGAAACCAAAAAGAATGACCGGTCTTTAACAAAGATGCAACTTGTATATTGAGCTATTCCGTATCAGATTATACCGACCATGAATCTGCATGTTTCCAAATCTTTGGTATGGAGAGGTTCATATAGAAGTCCCAGAGGCAACTTCCACCAAATAGTATGCAATTAGATGCCGTTATGCGCGACGCAGAAATATCACAAAACACAAGACGGAATCAATTCCAATACCCATAATTGCATGCTTGGACTCCCATATGAAACGTCTACCAAAATTCATTTATTGATAACAAAATTTATCTAGCGCTGCGTCAAATCATTGCCAAACCTGAGCCATTTAGATCCAGGAGCGGCTTCCCCCGAACATCTTATAAAATGATTGTAAATTTTCTTAATGCTATTTAATCAGAATCAAGTGTGTGAGTGATTTCCAAGAGGCTCTCTATAGGGTATAAATTCCGCAAAAGGTGGGTACTATGGGTTTCTTTTTACCACGAACCTTCATGAACAAAGAATAAAAATTGTAATTAAAAGTAGTTTGTTTATATTTTGATTTCAAACCATCCCTGCGCGATTGGCTTTGGTCTTTTAAGACTATTCTTGTTAATTTGAGGGAGGGAGGAGTTTGTTTTTAATTTCTTTTTAGGTTATCCTAAGCTGGGGTACCCAAACCAAAACAGCCAGACCACTCCCCAAGTTATGGTCAACAGATGAGACAACTGTCATCGGTGCAGCTATGATGTGGGATTAATAGACGTCGAGAGGAGCAAAGTTAGCATACAAGGAATAGCAATCAACTCATTATGCCAGTGCCAGGAAAACAGCCACATGTGATCCCCAAATGGTAAGTTAAAGTCTTACAATGGGTAACATTACAGATGGTGTTATTTTTAACAACGAGCTTAGAGCCGTCGACGTCCATTTATTTAAACAACCGTACGCACATCGACATGGAAGGACCACCAAAACAAAGTGGTGAGGAACCGGTAGTAGGATGCTTTGATGAAGCAGACTGAAATATAATGGAGAATAATGTTTACCTCTAGTGGAATACATCGAATACCATCCGACTCGGTAGTAATTCACACAGTTCGAGAATAAAACTGGCGATCAATGCAAGTTAGTACTTTGGCCATGTCTCTCGCACAGAAATCGAGGGGTCGGCAGGACCACTTGCATTTTGTTGTGCGTGTTGTATGGTATGGTCCACTAAAATGTTAAGTGTTTTTTTTTAAATGACCTGTATGAAAAGTTGAATTTCAATTTGGAACAACTTGTTGTCAAGGTGATCATGGGATCCCTCATATGTTCAATAAGGCGAAGGCTCATTGTGACAAAGATCAAGGGTCCTGGGGAGGTCCAAGTGAAAAATTATAAAATGGTAAAATGACTCACTTGAAAAGTGATGCAGTTCATTTAGAACCTTCCCCCACACTTGTGTATAAGTGCCAAGAGAATCCCTCATGTGATGAGTCAAAGTCAATGCCTAGTCAACGGTAATGTGGCCACGCTTATATTCTCGGAATATAGCGAGCGTGCAGGAAACAGCCGGAACCGCCAAACCAAATCAGTTCTCATGTGTTGTAGCAAAGTTAATAAAAAAAAAAAAAAAATAAAAAGGTTGTTTTTTTGAAAAGTAAGGCACTCCAACGTTGTGCCCGAGAACTTCGGTGGAGGATTGTTTGTTATAATAATTAAATATTATCACTGTTATTAAAACAAAAAGATATACTGTTGCCTAAGTTATACCAACTAACCCTGAAAAATTGTATTTTGTGGAGTTTTGTACACCATGTCAGTAATCTAATCAGATAAATATTTTTTATCAGGTGCAGTCCGATGGGCTGAAGTACACGCTTTCATGAAGGCAAGACGGTCCGCTATGAAACAAAGGAAACGCAAACCGCACTTTTTCTGAGAGTACTCCAGAGAACTAAGCACACATTACCAATGATGACTGGTAGTTAATATTCAATTCATGGATGTCTAATGCTTTTGCTGTGTTTTTTTGTGGTTTTTATTTTTTAACACTTGGGGACCCCACTTACCGTGTATAAAAGACACTATCAGGATTTTGCTAAATCAGAAAATCGAAAAAAATCATCAAACATCAGATTTTTTGCATGTCTGCAAACAAGTATAGGTATCCTAACATACCCTGCAAAATGATAGTACCAGAAGCACACTATAAGGAACAAAATCGATATTTGTAGGTATAGGGTCCGTTCGGACACTTCACTACAAACACGTATTGAATGGAGATTCGTATCTTTTGAACACTGCGTTTACTTCCTTGGCTATCAATTCTTCAGTTTTAAAAAAGAACTGATGAGGATACTACAGGCTTATCCTTCACTTTTAACTAAGCTATTCCTGAAATCTCAAAATTGTTTTTTGGAATAAATCACTGAGAGGTCTTTAAAAGATTTGGAAAGTTTGAAACTATAGATGAATTTACTCCATTCCATAATACCTGCATATGGCCAGGTGACCGTCAGTACGAGAAAAATGACTTACTTCTGCGAAGTTTAATTGCTAAAAGTCGTGGGGGGCACCGCAGGACTCGAACGAAGCAAGAGACAGCCAAAAGTAAAATTCAATCAACGTCCACGATTGAGACCGCTCCGGCCACGAAGGAGTTTATAGACATGTAACGCAAATTGTTGGATATGCTAGTAAGTGATGGTTCAGCTGATGGTGAAACAAAGAATCCCGTTAAACGTTCATTTCTGAATAGAAGTGAATTTCTTCAAATTATCACTAAAAGCCACATCATGAGGATAACTAGGAAATTATGTATTAAGTTTGGCTATCCATTTCGTAATAAAGGTGTGGTTTGGTGAGACCACTGTAAGAGTTTCGCACTTCCACTAATAATCATTATAAGTGACCGTTTGAAAGTACTTCTATTCATCGTTCCGTTTTCTTATTTCACATGTTGACACATGTCAATGGTCCAATATACTTTTGTGGTGAAATACTGCTCGTTGGTATTGCGAGCGGTTAAGTGATTATTGATGATTTATTGCCACCTAGTGCTATCGCGTTAAACCGGCCGTCACATAGGGTTGTAAACTTTGACGACACGTAGTAGTTAAACAACAAAAACGGCTAAAACGACATAAGATGAAATAAGTAAACACAAATCTTACTTAATCATGCATAGGTGTATTAAAAAGATTAAAACAAATAAAACAATATGTATGAACATATAGTATACGTTGGATCAATTTAAGATGTTTAGATTCATACCTTGGCGTAAAATATCTCATAAAGCTGCTATTCACTTTTTCTACCTCAATCAACAACTCTGGGTTTTCATTGCAATCTGGGTTCAAAACCCGAAAATATTCAAATATTCAGATGTTTTTGCAATTGACAAAAACTGACGTAGCATAAGTGCAATTTTGACTTTGATGAATTAATTTTATAATGAGATAGTTACTTTCAGGTGCTTACTCAGGGCGCAGACGGAAGCGTGCGGGCCCATAACCCAGAGGTCCAAGATCGAAACCTGCTCTGCTATGCAATTTTGTTTCCACTTGAAATTCCTATGCTACTTCTTTTTATAAAATGACAAAGCGTCACAATACCTCGTTGTAGTGGGTTCGATTGCCAAAGATTATTCCTATTCGAGACTACATGACTTATGATTAAAACTTTACAAAGCCAATGTGCCACGAGACGTTTGTTCTTATTATTATTAACTTTACCGTCTTCCTTTGCCCCATATAGATCTGAGTTTCGTGGTAAAATCTCAAACCTACCCCTTAAGTTGCGCCATTATCTTCATTAATGAAACGCTTTGCGTCCTTTCGATCAATTGCAGGGAATGGTCGGCTTGGTGAGAACAATTGATTCTTGAATTAGGCATACGGTATAAATCTGCAGAAGATATTCGATGACGTGCACGGACCGGGAATCGAACCCGGGCCTCCCGCGTGGCAGGCGAGAATTCTACCACTGAACCATCCGTGCATTTATGTGCGTTTTCCTTATAAAGATCTACTGAAAACGCCATAATGGCGTGATTATTTTCCCCCTGTTTGCCTGGTAATGTGGGTTTCAATCGTTGAAAAAATCAATTGTACTACATTCTAAGGTTGCTTCGTTAGATACATCCAATATCTCAAGCAGAGTGGCGCAGCGGAAGCGTGCTGGGCCCATAACCCATTGGTCCAAGGATCGAAACCTTGCTCTGCTATGCAATTTTGTTTTCACTTGAAATTCCTATGCTAATTTATTTTTATTAACATGACAAAGAGTCAGAATCACCTCTTTGGAGTGGGTTTTCGATTGCCTACTAGAGTTATTCCTATTCTAGACTACGTTGACTTTATGATAAAAACTTTACAAAGCCAATGTGCCACTGGACGTTTGTTTCTTATTATTATTAACTTTGCCGTCTTCCTTTTCCCCATATAGATCTGATTTTCGTGGTAAAATCTCAAACCTACCCCTTAAGTTGCGCCATTATCTTCATTAATGAAACGCTTTGCGTCCTTTTGATCAATTGCAGGGAATGGTCGGCTTGGTGAGAACAATTGATTCTTGAATTAGGCATACGGTATAAATCTGCAAAAGATATTCGATGACGTGCACGGACCGGGAATCGAAGCCGGGCCTCCCGCGTGGCAGGCGAGAATTCTACCACTGAACCATCCGTGCATTTATGTGCTTTTTCCTTTTTAAGATCTACTGAAAACGCCATAATGGCGTGATTATTTTCCCCCTGTTTGCCTGGTAATGTGGGTTTCAATCGTTGAAAAAATCAATTGTTGTACTACATTCTAAGGTTGCTTCGTTAGATACATCCAATATCTCAAGCAGAGTGGCGCAGCGGAAGCGTGCTGGGCCCATAACCCAGAGGCCCAAGGATCGAAACCTTGCTCTGCTATGCAATTTTGTTTTCACTTGAAATTCCTATGCTAATTTCTTTTTATTAACATGACAAAGAGTCAGAATCACCTCTTTGGAGTGGGTTTTCGATTGCCTACTAGAGTTATTCCTATTCTAGACTACATTGACTTTATGATAAAAACTTTACAAAGCCAATGTGCCACTGGACGTTTGTTTCTTATTATTATTAACTTTACCGTCTTCCTTTTCCCCATATAGATCTGATTTTCGTGGTAAAATCTCAAACCTACCCCATAAGTTGCGCCATTATCTTCATTAATGAAACGCTTTGCGTCCTTTCGATCAATTGCAGGGAATGGTCGGCTTGGTGAGAACAATAATTGATTCTTGAATTAGGCATACGGTATAAATCTGCAAAAGATATTCGATGACGTGCACGGACCGGGAATCGAACCCGGGCCTCCCGCGTGGCAGGCGAGATTCTGTACCACTGAGCCATCCGTGCATTTATGTGCTTTTCCTGCTTCAAAGATCTACTGAAAAAACGCCATTATGGAGTGATTATTTTCCCCCTGTTTGCATGGTAATGTGGTTTTCAATCGTTGAAAAAATCAATTGTTGTACTTACATTCTAAGGTGCTTAGTTAGAGACAACCAATATCTCAAGCATAGTGGCGCAGCGGAAGCGTGCCGGGCCCATAACCCAGAGGCCCAAGGATCGAAACTACGCTATGCAATTTGTTGTCATGAAATTCCTATGCTAAGTTCTTGTTATTAACATGAAAAAGAGTCAGAATCACCTCTTTGGCGTGGGTTTTCGATTGCCTACTAGGTAGTTATTCTATTCTAGACTACATTGACTTTATGATAAAAAACTTTGCAAAGCCAATGTGCCACTGGAGTTTTGTTTCTTATTATTATAAAACTTTACCGTCTCCTTTTCCCCATAGAGATCTGATTTTCGTGGGAAAATCTCAAACTACCCCTTAAGTTGCCGCACATTATTTTCATTAATGAAACGCTTTGCGTCTGAGATCCAATTGCAGGGAATGGTCGGATTGGTGAGAACAATTGTTTCTTGAATTAGGCATACGGGATAAATCTGCAAAAGATAGTCGATGACGTGCACGGCCCGGGTATCGAACCCGGGCCTACCGCGTGGCAGGCGAGCTTATACCACTGAAACCATCTGTGCATTTATGTGCTTTTCCTTATAAAGATCTACTGAAAAAGCCATAATGGCGTGATATTTCCCCCTGTTGCCTGGTAATGTGGGTTTCCATCGTTGAAAAAAAATCCAATGTTGTAAATTCTAAGGGTGGCTTCGTGAGATACAAACCAAGATCTCAAGAAGAGTGGGCGCAGCGGAAAGCGTGCTGGGCCCCAAACCCCAGAGGTCCAAGGATCGAAACTCTGCTATGCAATTTTGTTTGCACTGAAATTCCTATGCTAATTTCTTTTATTAACATGACAAAGAGTCAGACTCACCTCTTTTGAGTGGGTTTTCGATTGCCTACTAGAGTTATTCCTATTCTAGACTACATTGACTTTATGATAAAAACTTTAAAAATCAATGTGCCCTGGACGTTTGTTTCTTATTCATTATAACTTTACACGTCTTCTTTTCCCCATATAGATATGATTTTAGTGGAAAATCTCAAACCTCCCCGTAAGTGGGCACTTTTCGGGGATGCGCATTCTTTTCATTAATTGAAACGATGGCGTCCTTTCGATCAATTGCAGGGAATGGGCGGTTGGGGAGAACAATGATTCTTCGAATTAGGAAAACGGATATACATCTTGAAAAAGATATTCGATGACGTGCCCGGCCCGGGAATCGAACCGGGCTCAGCGTGGCAGGAGAGAATTCTACCAGTGATCCATCCGTGCATTTATGTGCGTTTTCCTTATAAAGATCTACTGAAAACCCATACTGGCGTGATTTATTTTCCCCCTCGTTGCTGGTAATGTGGGTTTCAAATCGGCTTGAAAAAATCAATTGTTGCTACTACATTCTAAGGTTGATTCGTTAGATACAACAATATCTCAAGCAGAGTTCGCAGCGGAAGCTGCTGGGCCCATAACCAGAGTCCAGGATGAAACCTGGCTATGCATGCAATTTGTTTCACTTGATAATCCCTATGACTAATTTCTTTTTAGTAACATGCAAAGAGTCAGAATCACCTCTTTGGAGTGGGTTTTCGATTGCATACTAGAGTTATTCCTTTCTAGACTACATTGGACTTTATGATAAAAATTTAAAAAGCCAATGTGCACTTGGACGTTTGTTTCTTATTATTATAACGTTACCGTCTTCCTTTCCCATATAGATCGTTTTGGGGTAAAAATTTCAAACAGACCAATTAAGTTGCGCCTTATTTTTCATTAATGAAAACAGCTTGAGTCCTTTCGTCAAATTGCGGGGAATGGTCGGCTTGGTGAGAACAATTGATTCTGGGAATTAGCATCCGGTAATAATCTGCAAAAGATATTCGATGACGTGCAACGACCGAGAATCGAACCCGGGATCCCGAGGGCAGGCGAGAATCTACACTGAAACCATCCGATGCATGTCGGGCTTTTCCTTCTGAAAGATCTACTGAAAACGCCATAATGGCGTGATTATTTCCCCGGTTTCCTGGTAATGTGGTTTCAATCGTTGAAAAATCCAATTGTTGTACTACAGTCTAAGGTTGCTTCGTTAGTACAAACCAATATCTCAAGCAGAGTGGCGCAGCGGAAGCATGCTGGGCCCATAACCCAGAGGTCCAAAGATCGAAACCTTGCTCTGCTATGCAATTTCTGTTTTCACTTGAAATTCCATGCTAATTTCTTTTTTTAACATGGACAAAGAGTCAGAATCACCTCTTTGGCGTGGGTTTTCGTTGCCTACTAGAGGTATTCCTATTCTAGACCTACATTGACTTTATGATAAAATTTACAAAGCCAATGTGCCATGGGACGTTTGTTTTTATTATTATTAACTTTACCCTCTTCCGTTTCCCAATAAGAATCTGAATTTCGTGGTCAATATCAAACCTCCCCTTAAGATGGCCGCCCATTTCTTCATTAATGAAACGCTTTGCGTCCTTTCGATCAATTTGCCGGGAATGGTCGGCTTGGTGAGAACAATTGATTCTGAATTAGGCATACGGTATAAATCTGCCAAAAGATATTCGCGACGTGCACGGACCGGGAATCGAACCCGGGCCTCCCGCGTGGCAGGCGAGAATTCTACCACTGAACCATCTGTGCATTTATGTGCTTTTTCCTTATAAAGATTACTGAAAACGCATAATGGCGTGATATTTCCCCTGTTTGCCTGGTAATGTGGCTTTCAATCGTTGAAAAAAATCCAATGTTGTACTGACCATTATAAGGTTTGCTTCGTTAGATACAACCAATATTCAAGCAGAGTGGCGCAGCGGAAGCGTGCCGGGCCCATAACCCAGAGGCCCAAGGATAGAAACTAATGCTATGCAATTTTGTTTTCACGTGAAATTCCTATGATAATTTTTTTTATTAAAGACAAAGAGTACAGAACTCACCTCTTTGAGTGGGTTTCGTTGCCTACTAGAGTTATGCCTATCTAGATTACATTGGCCTTTATGATAAAAACTTTCCAAAGCCAATGTGCCACTGGACGTTTGTTTCTTATTATTATTAACTTTACGTCTTCCTTTTCCCCATTATAGATTGATTTTCGTGGTAAAATACTCAAACTACCCCTTACGTTCGCCATTAGTTTCATTAATGAAACGCTTGCGTCCTTCGATCAATTGCAGGAATGTCGCTTGGTGAGAACAATTGATTCGTGAATTAGGCTACGGTATAAATCTGCAAAAGATATTAGATGAGTGCACGGACGGGGAATCGAACCCGGGCCTCCAGCGTGGCAGGCGAGAATTCTACCAATGAACCATCAGTGCATTTAGTGTTTTCCTTTAAAAAGATCTACTGAAAACGTCATAATGGCGTGATATTTTCCCCCGTTTTGCCTGGTAATGTGGGTTTCAATCGTTGAAAAAAAATCAATTGTTGTACTACATTCTAGGTTGCTTCGTTAGTACACACCAATATCTCAAGCAGAGGGGCGCAGCGGAAGCGTGCCGGGCCCATAACCCAGAGGCCCAAGGATCGAAACCTTGCTCTGCTAGCAATTTTGTTTTCACTTGAATTCCGATGTGATTTCTTTTTATGTAACCTGACAAAGAGTCAGAATCACCTATTTGGAGTGGGTTTTCGATTGCCTAATAGAGTTATTCTATTCGAGGATACATTGACTTTGATAAAAACTTTACAAAAGCCAAGTGCCCTGGACGTTGTTTCTTATTATTATTAACTTTTACCGTCTTCCCGTTCCCATATAGATCTGATTTTCGTGGTAACATCTCAAAAAACTACCCTTAGTTGCGCCATTATTCTTCCTAATAAAACGCTTTGCGTCCTTTCGATCAATTGCAGGGAATGGTCGGCTTGGTGCGACAATTGATTCTTGAATTAAGGATACGGATAATCTGCAAAAGATATTCGATGACGTGCACGCGACCGGGAATCAGAACCGGGCTCCCCGCGTGGCAGGAGAGAATTCTACCAGTGATCCATCCGTGCATTTATGTGCTTTTTCCTAATAAAGATCTACTGAAAAGACATAATGCGTGATTAATTTTCCCCTGTTTGGCCGGTAATGTGGGTTTTTTTTCATCGTTGAAAAAATCAATGTTGTATTACATTCTAAGGTTGCTTCGTAGATCAACCAATTGATCTTCAAGGCGTGGGCGCAGCGGAGCGTGCTGGGCCCATAACCCAGAGGTCCAAGGATCGAAACTGGCTCTGCATGCAATTTTGTTTTCCACTTGAAATTCTATGCTAATTTCTTTTTATTAAACATGAAAAGAGGTCACAACACCTCTTGGAGTGGGTTTTCGCTTGCCTACTAAAAGAAGGGGTTTATTCCTAATTTCAGACTACATTGGATTTATGATACAACTTTACAAAAGCCAATGTGCCACGGGACCGTTGTTTCTTATTATTATTGACTTTACCGTCTTCCTTTTACCCATATAGATCTGATTTTCGTGGTAAATCTCAACCCACCCACTTAAGTTGCGCCATATCTTAATAAGGAAACGCTTTGCGTCCTTCGACAAGTGCAGGGAATGGTCGGCTTGTTGAGAACAATTGATTCTGAATTAGGCATCGGTATCAATATGCAAAAGATATTCGATGCCGTGCACGGGACCGGGAATCGAACGGGCCTCCGGTGGCAGGCGAGAATTATACCAATGAAACCCTCCGTGCAATTTATGTGCTTTTTCATTATAAAGATCTACTGAAACCGCCATAATGGCGTGATTATTTTCCCCTGTTGCCTGGTAATGTGAGGTTTCAAGCGTGAAAAAATCAATTGTTGTACTACATTAGAAGGTTGATTCGTTAGATACAACCAATATATCAAGCAGAGTGGCGCAGCAGAAGCGTGATGGGCCAAGAACCAGAGAGGCCAAGATAGAAACAGTGCTTGCTATGCAATTTGTTGTCACTGATCCATGAAATTACTATGCTATTTCTTGTTATTAACATGCCAAAGATAGAATCACCTCTTTGGAGTGGGGTTTCGATTGCCTATAGAGTTATTCTATTATAGACTACATTGACCTTATGATAAAAACTTTACAGCCAATGTGCCATGGGAAGTTGTTTCTTATTATTAACTTTACCGTCTCTTTTTCCAAATATAGATATGATTTCGTGGAAAATCTCAAACCTACCGCTTAAGTTGCCGCCATTATCTCACTAATGGAAACGCTTGCGTCATTTCGCTCAACTCGTCGCCAGGGAATGATCGGCTTGGTGAGAACAATTGATTCTTGAATTAGGCATACGGTATAAATCAGCAAAAGATATTCGATGAGGTGCACGGACCGGGAATCGAACCCGAGGCCTCCCGACGTGGCAGGCGAGAATTCTACCACTCAACATCCGTGCAGTTATGTGCTTTTTCCTTATAAGGAGATCTGAAAACGCCAGAATGGCGTGATATTTTCCCCTGTTGTCCTGGTAATGTGGGTTCAATCGTTGAACAACCTCAATTGTTGGACTAATTTAAGGTTGCTCGTTAGATACAATCAATATCTCAGCAGAGTGCAGAAGCGGAAGCGTGCCGGGCCCATAACCCAGAGGTCCAGGGACGAAATCTTGCTCTGCTATGCAATTTTGTTGTCACTTGTAAATTCCTATGCTAATTTCTTTTTAGTAACATGACAAAGATCAGAACACCTCTTTGGAGTGGGTGTTCGATTGCCTACTAGAGTTATTCCTATCGTTATGTATCTAATGCGACTTAAACGATACTAACTCTTTTTCCTATAGACCCCCCCTCTGAACCTACCAATACTATAACACACAAATTATCATGGGCACTTGTCACCGCGGCGACGACGGGCGAATCCTCGCCCGTCCCCCTCTTTTTTGATTGCTATAGTCTCCTCACAATGCCATCCTTAGAAGTTCACTTACCCACTGCCAGTTTTTCTTTAAAAGAGTCCTGTCTGGACTCCTATTCTTATGCTGCGCAGTAGCACCTCCACCCGCATCTATGCAACCCAAATTTTTTGGGGTCACTCCCCACACCCTCTAATGCTTCTTTGAACAATTCACGGCATCTGGAATAAGAGAGGAGACTGTTCCCCCCCCTCAGCTTAGCCCTTATAGAAAATAAATCACTTAAAGGCCTAAACAAAAAATCCTCATTACACCAACAGCCAAGCGGCTATTTTTACTCAAAATCTAAAAGCAGAAAATACCAAAGGAATTGCATGATAAAGTGGAAGGAATGGGCTTAGACAGATTAGATTTATCACTAGGAATGCTCACCAGCTTTATCACAAACCTGCACTATTCAATCTTGGGTTGCCAAAAATAGAATTAGTATATCTTCCCTGAACAAAGATAAACTTTGGATCTTTAAAGCTCATTTGGTCTTAAAACCATATGCCGAAAAGGTGCTATTCTCTGGAAATAATATGGCCCAAATACGCCTAACGCCATGCTGGACTACGAGGGTGTTCCTGAGCCCCTGATTGCTCTCAAATGCTTGATTCATGGGCACTCACATATAAAAAATAAAATAGGGGGCACTAACCAATGGTTAACATCCTGCCCAACTCACAGAAAAAGCATCACCTGGGCATATTAACACACCAATACTTGGAATTAAAAACGGGCAGTTTTACAATTGTAATTTCAGCAAAACGATCACTGCAAATGGGCCCAAATTACATTCATAATGAAAAAATCTTGAGACAACCCCCCACTCATCAAAATCTTCCTGCCTGCTGAGAAAATCTGCCTCCCAATTAACTTCCCTTGGAACCCCTGAATGTTGAAGTTGACTGATTGATTTAATCTACAAAAAGTGAATAGATCAAATGCTCAAGACTAAGTTTCTTCCACCATACTTCCTTTATTCACTATGGAGACTACCGCCTTGATATCTGTATGGATTTTAACCACCTTCCCTTTCAACTTGGGGGCAAACGCCTTCAATGCCAGGGATGCCCCTCTTAACTCACACCATGTAGAGCTTTTCTAACCTGATTCCATACTACTTCCAATTCTGGTGAATCCATTTTTTCCACACTGACTGCCCATGCTCCACGCCTGACTCACTGCATCCGAGAAAACC